>VURO01027342.1:1995-18585 GCA_015108175.1 Pelvicachromis taeniatus
AGTTAATGTTTTTTTTTTTTTATTTAAAAAAATATATAAAAAATGACCAAAAATATAAATGATGTCATTGTGTGGATGATGATTCATTGTGTAGTGAAAACCTCAGATCCTGTAAGTTGATAGCTGATTCCAGAGCCATGAAATTGTTTCCTACTTAATTAAGCCACTCTGGGTTTTAATAGAAGCACAGCCCTTATCCTTTATATTCCGCCTGCATGAGCTACATACCATAAGGAATCTCTGGCAAGTTGAAGTGCTGCAGTTACTTCCTGTCATTTTTTTAAAATGTGACGCGTGTAGTACGTATAATTGTGTGTGTGAGCTGTAACAGCATCCTCCAGCATGTGAGAGCAACTCCCCTGGCCAGAGTGTGTTCCTGTTAAAACCCATCTGTGAAATCACACGACTTATTCACTGCGATCTGACAGCAGACCTGCTGCTATTTCCCTCCCACTCCCCTCTCTGTCTCTGTCGCTCTTTTAAAATATTCTGGGCGTCTCTGTCTCGCCAAGAATTTCTGTTCAATCCGTTAGGCTTTCATTAGCGTTAATGTAGCATGAACAATGTTGATATTAGCACTTGACTGATACGGTTCTGTGAAGGTCAACATGGACTGAACGAGTTCTGCACGGAGGCTGTTGAGCCGTATTATGCCAATTTATTCTGCTGTGCTTTTTTACACTTTTGTGTCAAGTGTTTAAATTGTTCAACGTTTACCTCAGACTTTTATTTAAGGTAGAAAAAAAACATTCCTTAGCAACAATGTGTGGAATCAATGTAATACTGACAAAAAATTGCCATAATATGTCATTAAAAGGCATTATACGGAGTGTGTATTCTCTTTAATATGTTACTCTTGTGTTATGTTTACCTAGCAGCAGTTGTTTGGTCAGCTAATCTTTGCTGCTTTAACTTTTATCCAGACTGTTGTGAAACTGAGCACATCACCTTTATATTAAAAGATTTCAATGTTATGTATATAGCACCAAATCACAAGAACGGTGGCCTCAAAGTTCTTTATACACATTATAATACAGAGAAAACCCCAACAACCATACGACCCCCTACGAGCAACCATTTAGTGACTGTGGGGAGGAAAAACACCCTTTTAATAGGAAGAAACCTCCAGCAGAACCAAGCTCAGGGAGGGGGAGCCATCTGCTACAAATGGTTGTGAGTGAGGAGAGGTATACAGGACATACAGGACATAAATCAGTCAATAATCTTAAGCACTTACTACATGGGGGTTATGCTCTGATTTTTTTTTGTGTAATAATTGTATCTGTTTGTATTCTTAAGTGGACAGAGGCATTGATTACGACACGTGTAGGTATGTGCGTGCATGGAGGTGGGCAAAAAAAGGAGTTATGTGGACATGTCCTTAAAAGCATTAATAAATTGCTCCATATTTAGAAAAACAAAAACAGCCTCCTGCATATATAAGTACTCCTGCTTTGTAACGGTAACAATTGAGCACCAAAAAGCTTTCTTAGTGCGGTCAGCCTCAAACTCTAACACTTTGGAGAGCAGTTCGATATATCCAGATAGACAGTATAATGGTCCCCGTTTGGCTCTGCAGCCTCAGTGGGCTTGGTGCGGTATTGTGGATCTCCACAGCAGAAAACATCTACCGTTGCCAGCTGGAGTCCAAGATGGTGGGGTCTGTGTGACGATGGGCCGAGAGACTGATTGGAGAACAAAAACAGCATCTGGTCAGGAAAGGCCAGGATAACAGGTTAGCAGTGACTAAGGAGCTTGGAAAGAAAAGCGTCTGGACTTCTTTAAGTTGCTTGAAGACGTTTCACCTCTCGTCCGAGAAGCTTCTTCAGTTCTAAGGTCAAATGGCAGAGAGTCTCAGATTTAAGCCCTATGGGAGCGTGCCCCCATGACGGACATGGACCTCCTAATGATCCTCTACCTAATCACATGAGCCAAGGTGTGAAAACGGGTGTAGGTCACAATCAGCCAAGGTTTCGGGTGAAGTGGCTGAAATTTTTTTAACATTTTCCACTAGTAAATTAATGACAGATGGCGCAGTCACGCTAAGATCAGTGAGCGTTCATAAATCTAACGCCCACATCACACAATATCAATATTTAATTGTTTTTTTAAATGTCACACTTACTGTCAAAAGAAACTCATTTTGGAATATTATAAATGTATTATCAACATATTTCGACACGCGCAGTGGGATACCAAAAAAAAATCCAACCGGATCATCTGCGCTACGTGAGGAACCTATTGAGCTCTCTGCTATGAATTGTTGAGTTACTGTGTTGCTAATTGAATCCATTTTACATTGCATCAATTAACACATTTTTTATGCTTTGCTTCGTAAAATCTGGTGTTAATTTGTTGTATTACAGTAATCACTGTTCCATTATTAATATGTAACCATATGTATCAAACACTCTAAATCTAATCAGATTATCTACTCTCACATGGGGTGCGCACAAAAAGCTGTAGCTCATTAAGTAGAAAAGTTTTTGTAATATTTTAGTTCTGCTTCTAAGATAGTATCGCGAATGTGTCGGTTCATCTATTGCTTTGTACTAAACTGTTAGAGAAAAAAACACAACGGGCTATTTTTACTAGCTCTACAGAAATTATTTATTTGTGCTGTTGTCTCGTTCCAGACGCTTCTTGTACTCTACATGAAAATATTAAGACAAAGGAATGCCTACGAGGCCTAAGTGCTGACCCCATGAACGAAACTTTATCCTCCAAAGGTGAACAAACAGAAGCGTGTTCACTTTGTAAAACCCGGTTCAGTTCTCTTTTTGCCTCTTTTTGTTACTTGTATAATAAAGTTCACCAACTGCTGTTTACTGTGGCATTACTTCTCTTTGTTGTAAAAATCAAAAGAGATCTCAAAGAAGCAAAAATGTGAGATTCAGAAATCTTGAAATGATTATCTCAAAGCAACTGGTATGACTTCCTGTCCTAATTTGGAGAAAATCCATCAGAGCATCCTCACATCCCAAAATAGCTTTCTAATTGAGAACGAAGGCGTTGAGGCTGCTTCACAACCCCCGATGGCTTCTAAATGTTCAATAATGCCCATCAGATGATATAGGCCATCATAACTAATTAAACTCAGGTATGTTTTCACTGTCCGGTGTGAACTGATGACACTTTAGTTGTTTTTCCCTGAGCAAACAGCAGAGCAATTTATTTGACACATTTCAAACACAGAGGGTCGGATGCAAATTATTATCTTGAGCCTCTTTCATAGACATTATCCTCTGATAGCAGCTAAATAACAACTAAGTGAACATTAAAGTGACACAAAGTTATCCTTTAAAGAGGGGATAATAAAATGTTATTCCATCAAAATAAAAGTTCAGCTCGTAAGCAATAAAACATACCTTTGTTCAATTCCCTGCCCTCTGGGATTTTTGCAGCTACAGCTGTATTTGCTCTGATATGATCAGTAATGTTGCTTATATTAGTTGATGTGAGCTCACCTTAGGGGCGTTCTCTTGAGGAAAAAAAAGGCACAGCATCAGCAGCTTTTTCCAAAGTCATAAAACAGGTTGTCATCGCCTTCAAAAGCAGCAGACTTTAGCATTTTTTTCCATCTCTGCATTTACAACAGAATCACTGGCTCTCGCTTACATGCGTTCAACAACAACAACTTGCATCTAATCTCTTTAGACTGGAGACTTTAACGAATTTCTTAAACTCTATTAAGAGCGAATGTGTTTACTCAATAAAGCCGACTCTAATTTAACACTAAGCTGTTTCAAATTTCGATGTTGCTGCAAAGAAGACACAAACTGTAAAATCTGGATGCTTCACACACATTTTAAATGCAGCAGCACAGACAGAGTTTCAGTCAGAGTGACCAAGTCAGTGCATGGCCTAATATGAGATACAGACACAAAATTTCTATCCCCTGGATGTAAGAGGGCATAATAATGTAGAAACTGTAACACCTGATTACTTGCACATATGCTCCTCCCCCTTTATGCTAACATTCTTCTGATTGGTTGCCCCTCTCAAGCTGAAAGGTTGAACAGCACGTGGTGTACCTGAGATGAGCATATTTAGGGGTAAACACTCTCACTGACATCATACAGAATGAGAAATAGAAGGAAATGTTCAGAGCAGTCTGAAGCCTGATCTCTTGGCTTGCATGGATTACTTACACACTATTGTTCAGCTCATTATTTTTATACTTTGGCCTTATTTAACATTAGTGTCCATCATGTAAAAGCATACATCTTATAGAACACAAGAAAATGGGTCTTTTTTGGTCTTCCCAAGGCTGATCATGTTCAACATCATGCCGCAGTCAATCATTTGCTAACTAATGTCACAAAAAGTCAAAAGTACAGAGTCAAGCTGAAGCTCCTCCTGGGACGCGAGTGTTTACATTCTTCGTTTCTGAAATGCCTCATGCGTCTGCGCTCTAGTATGTCTGTGCAATATGTCTACACACTAAATGCAGTAAACCCTGACGATGGGCGTGCTTGTTTGATGGTTCAGATAGACGGTGGAGTCTGTTTGTGCGACTGATGGGACTGAAAGATAATAGGCATGAAAATAGAGGACGAGAGGGAGGAGGAGGGAGCGCTTGTGCTTAAGAAGTGTGCTCAGGGAGTCGACGAGATGAGGCGAGAGATTTTCGGTGGTGATTTAACATCAGTCTAATATAAAATGGCAGAAATGACGGGAAAGCGTAATAGTTCAATTTTGACGAGATGATGAAGATTTCTTTAGCCGCCTATGGACCAACTTTATAAAGAAAAATAAGACACACATTTCTTTTTGTACTCAAATGATTACATTTTAAAAACTAGAAGGATAATAGTGCAGTAAAGGCTAATGCCCTGGCACAAGAAAGGAATTCAGTTCAGGTCAACAGTACAATTTCATGGATTTTGTTTCTTTTGCTCCTCCAGGGTTCATAAAATTCACCTTGTCCTGCATAACCCCCCCTCCTCCTCCTCCTCCTCCCAAAAAAAAAATCACTGAAAAGATAACATAGCTAAAATATGGGTTGTTGAATGCATGAAATATGAGCTGTTACAAGCTTCAACTTTATAAGTGTCTGAAAGCTCATGTTAGACCTTTTTAATGCTCATTTGCCTGTAAAGGTTTTTACATATTTGTGAAATCTTTTGGTTTTCTGGAAACACTAAAATCATGTCTCTATCCTGTCTTCCTTCTTTCACCCCAACCGGTCGCAGCAGATGGCCCCGCCCCTCCCTGAGCCTGGTTCTGCCGGAGGTTTCTTCCTGTTAAAGGGGAGTTTTTCCTTTCCACTGTCGCCAAAGTGCTTGCTCATAGGGGGTCATATGATTGTTGGGTTTTTCACTGTATGTATTATTGCAGGGTCTTCCTTACAATGTAAAGCGCCTTGAGGCGACTGTTGTTGTGATTTGGCGCTATATGAATACAATTGAATTGAATTGAATTGAATTAAAAGCACTTCCTTCCTTTTCCCCAGTTGGCCTGTTGATGCTCGCTCTGCGGTTTCTTTCCTCCGTGTTTAAATCACTTCAGGCCTACTATCGATTTCATGAATCAAACAGCATCCGAAGGATCACATTAACCATTAACTGTTGTTCGGTGCACGCCGTCTCCTCAGAGTTCCAACTCAACCTGTGCGACCTCTGCTAACAAATGAGCGCACAGACTCACAAACACACCTCAGGGGGGCACTTATATAACCAGCACACAGATCGGGGGGGGGTGGAGTAAATAAGACGGGGGCAGAACAAAACTGAATGAAGAGAAACCTGCAGAGAAATTACATTTTAAACTATGTGAATAAAAGCCGGCGCTTTCAGCTGGTTTCATTTAAAGACACCAGGGTTCTGAGGTAATCGCTCCATTATCTTAACCAGGTAAGCAAGAATGTTGATTGTGTTTGTCTGCATTTGTGTGTTCACCTAGAGAGATTAACAATTTCATATGATTAAATCAGCTGCTGCATGAAATTCCTTCACATGCACACATTGCATCACAAGCTGTCGTGTCTCAAAAAAGGAGGTTTATGGGCTTTAATGTGTATCTGTTTCTGTTTGGTAGTCATGTCAGAAGCGTAGCCCAATCAGGAGTGACCTGTATTAAAGAAGCAGCACAGCCAGTGAATGCACCGTCACATAAACACACTTCGTCAGTCAAAAACTTGCCGCAACAAATTGAATATACGGATTACTGTGCAGGCTAACCTACACATTACACCTACAGGAGCTGCTCGGACAAGAAGACCCATGTCACTAAGCTTCCGGTGCATGATGACGTGCTTAATGCCAGAGGAATTTTGGCAGTCAGCACTTGGTGACCCTGCTCTATAGCTATAACTTTACATGGTCTACCACTTCCACCCTGCAATAACATCACTTAAAACTGATCGTGAAGTATCAAGGAGGCCAGAAATTTCACGAACTGGCATGTTGCAAATATGGGAGCCTATTACAGTCCTTTAGTACACTCTGTGCTTTAGAAAGACCCAATTTTTGCACAAAAGTTTGCAGAGGTAGACGGTGGCAATAGGACTGGAAAGTACCTGAATTCAAATACCCCTTCTTTACCCCTTGAAAACCTGTGAGGAGTAGCTCTTGAAGCTCAGACCAGTCAGCAACCCGTAAGCAGTCACTGATCTCTAGGAAAAATGTGTATTCAACAGGTAGTTTACAAGTGTTTGCAGACAAATCAGTGTCTTCCATGCAAACTACAGGGGACTGCAGCAACCTGAGAGCAACCACAGAATCCTCTTTGAAACAGGCAATATATATTTTTCTCTGGTGACCACAGGCTGGCAGGAGGGACTGGTCTCTGTGACTAATGCCTGGATTACACTTCAGCAGGAAATCTATGTCGTAAATTACGACGCAGCCAGAAACTTGTCTTAATCAGAGTCTTTGCGACGTGTAGTTACATTAACAGGAGGTAAACGTCAGGTTGAGAGGAAGGTGGCATCGTAGGGTTAGAGGGGTCTCCAGTTAAATCGTAGGTTGCGGTGTCGATTTCCCCCTGAAGCATAATTCAAGCATTAGGTCTAAGCTAACGTTTCACGCTGATAATTTATTAGCACATATTATCCCGACCTCTTTGTTCATTTAACATGTCCTTCACTCAACTCTTGCATTGCTTGTCCTTGCAAACTGCTACCAACAAGCACCAAGAGAGCAGGGAGGAACTTCTCATCATAATGCCCATCAAACAAATTTAGTAACACAAGGCAAACATTAAATGTTAACACATTAAATGTTAACACACAAAGTAACACAATGTTACTTTGCAAAGACATTAAAATTGCTCACATTCTCGTGAAAATCCCTCCTCACTGTCACCTCCTCCTTTTCTTAAACCCCCTACATCTCATCTCTTCAACCTCCATCTTCCTCCTTACTTCACCACATTAATCTCTCATTAGCAGCCGCCCTCCCCCTTTCCTCTACATCCTTTCTTTCTCCACCAGCCATTATACACGCACATAGACACAAGCGTTCACTGCTGAAAGGTCTGTATATTTTCACCCATGCGGAAGTATCTTCAGACAAATGAGGGGCACAGGCAGCCATTTAAAGGGCAGCACCACGGTGCTGAAGAGCCCCTCTGAACAGAGCCCACGGACGGAGAGATAACGGACTTAAATAGGGCTAACACGCTGCACACTGAGATTGTGTACAGGCATGCCTAAAACACAAATGGGACTGCTTTTTCATGCTTAAAGACAGCAAAGGAAAGCAAGTGTTCAGGTGTTAGCAGCAGAGAAAACGTAGGTTCTCCTGCGCAGCTTGAGCGCATATAAGAGGAAGAGGCTGCTTGCTATCTGGATCGGGAGTGACTCAGAGCACCATGCTGAATACAAATGACTTGATGCAGATTAGGATGTCACTGTTTCAATGAAGGCAAAGGCAGGGGCAGCATGTAGGAGGTCACATTAACCCCCTCCGCCCACACGCACGCCTTTGAAAGCCTTTGTCTTGCTTGATGGTTAAGAGGTTACCACGGAACGCATAACAAAGATCGGCCGCGCGAATTAAGTGCAGATGAAAAGGTAGCACGCACCGCTGAAGACTCCGCAGCCGCTCAGAGGCATATTGATTCATTTTCATATTTTTTTTTCTACATGAACTTGTGAGAGTCTGTCCAAATCTAGATTTAATTTGAAGCTGATAATGCACATGTAGGGATCTAATACTCACTTTCACTCTAACTGGGCACCTCAATTACATAGTGCCCTCCACTGCTGGGGGGTTAATTTATTCAATATCCTTTTTCCATCCAAACCCAATCACTGTGCTGTCTACTACATAAAAAAACGCTCACCTTTTCCCCTCAGTTCACCCAACTCTTTTATCCAATCATCTGCACATGAAGTTATTAAAGGAATACATATGAGTATCGGTAGGTTCAAACCAAAACGCACTAAAGCAAGAAACACAGCCACTTATGCAATTCACTCATATGCCATTTTTGCTAATTCAATGAAGCAACTGCCAACAGGGCCCAAGCATTTAAATGTTCCTATTTTAACATTATACCCACAAACATTTTAAAATCTATAAATTACTCAAAGTAGATCCAATCTGACAAAGCACAGAAGTTCCTAATATCTCCGACCACAAATTTGGTACATCAAAGGTAAACCAACAAATGTGGCCACATCAATGGCAAGACCAGTCTCACTCCAAATACTCAGTCAGGACTCCTTTCATTACATTGACTTTTGCATTGTGAAGTGGTGTATTTTAACTCTAATCCCTGACCTTGGTTGGTGTCTAAACCTACCCAAACTGCAAATGAAATCAAAACTAAACCGTTTAAATGAAACTAAAAGCAAAACACAAAACACCCAGCAGAACAAACCGCTTTCTTCTGAGCTATTGGAAACATTGCCACAATTAGCTCCATATAAAAACTGGTCAGTCTCTCTTCAAATGACATAAGGCTTTAAGTACTAGAGACTGGTCAGCAACCGCTTGCAGCCTCTCTTCATTAAGCAAAAATGTATATTCTGTAGCCAGCTGTGAGTGGTGGCTTTGCAAAATTGCTTTGGTTGCTAGGGATTGTCTATCAGTTTACATCATAAACCCATCAGCAAAGTCTTTACTGATGTCACACAGAAAACCAGCTGAAGGGCTTTTTTGAAACAAAGAGCCCCCTGCTGACCATTAGAAAGAATGCAGATTTTGAGACAGACACAATCTACCTTACGTCCATCTTTGCATACAGTCTGTGCAACATAAATAATTGGCCTAGTTTAAACTGTGAGATCCATTACTGGATGCTTTTATTGAATTTGTGATATTCATAAATCATAAAAGATATTCCAAACCTGAACTGTCACCTTATATAAAATCTAATGTGTTCTTCCAGTGCAGACTCGGCTTGTCAGCAACAAAGAAGACGTTTGCTTTCACGTGTGCACCTCATTTTATTCCCCTTCCTTTTGGAGAATCTGTGCTTAATAAATAATCCTGCAAAGCACTGCTGATGCTAAATCTCCTCAGTGACGTATTTCTCTAACCTACTCTGTTGTACTGGAAGCAGATGGACTATCCCAACCTCTTAAGAACTGCATTTGTCACATTGCCTTTGTTTTCTACCTATTCTCAGTAATGATGTGCACAGACTGCTGTCAGAAACACCTGGAAGTTCTTACTGACTTTCAGTATGAGAGGGACAAATGGATTAGACGCCATTCCGGTTCAAGGACTCGGGACGCTAACAGAGCCACTCTGACTGTCCTGAACTTTAGCACATGACCAGGGGTGGCACTGTGACAACAAGGCAGGGAGCCATGAAATGATCACCATGCTGGCTCAGTGCTTTATAATAAATCAGGCAGTCTGTTGCTTTGGCATTTTACCGTCATCCTTTCCACACATTTGAAAACAGAAATTTTCACACTTAAAGGTGGTTTAGCAAAAACACATCGAGTTATAGGCAGGTCATCGAGGCTCAGGCCCATCCAGAAAGGTCACAATAGTCTCTTGGCTGAATTCTTTCTCTTGTCAGCTTGTGCAGTTCGATTTAAAGCACAGTCAAAAATTGCTAAACAAATGGAAATGCATTGATATTCTACCCTCACAGTCAACACTGTCCTAGTACATGGTGAGTTCATTAATCCACTTGTTTCTCCTGCTTTGTTCTTTCTACTAAATAAGACACGTATTGTTTGTGTTTTTAAAATGTGGTCGTATTTCTCTTTGAGTAAATACTGTTAATTTAAGGTTTTTAGAGCATACTCAGGCTAAAAGTATTTTAAAGAAGTATTTGTTTATTCTTGAGTTTTCTGTGTAGTCTGTGAAGGATTTACTGCTTTCAGGACTTCTATAAAGTTACATTTCCTGGCTTTCCTATGGGGCAACTTCATTTAATGACAGTATCAATGCACGCCTTTGTGTCATCTTTTTTTATTTCTTTTCATTGAAAGATAAAGACATATAGTTCTCCAGTGTTTGTACAGATTACCATAGAAAAGATGCCCTTCTAAACCTACTGCATGTTCTGGTTAGAGTGACACTCCAGCTCACAGCACATTTCTGCAGCATAACAAGGTCTTCTGTAGCCGGCTGATGAAGATGGAGTCCATTCATGAGTGACTCTCTGGAGAACTGATGAATGTGATTAAGGACTGGCGTAACAGCAACCTGGTGAGCCTGCCAGCATCGAGAAGTGAAGGGCTGGAGCTACTGAACTTTCTAATCTAAGAAAAAGGGGATTGCCCATGAGTAACGAGATCATAGATGGTGTGTTCTTGCTGACAATTAAAAAAAAAGAAAACATACTAACCCGAGTTGCTGAATATACTCTGACTTCTGTTATTATACCAGAGAGGCCCATCCTATTGAAGTATGTGTAGAAAGCAGTGTTTTATATTTCTAAGGCTCCATTTACACTTCTTTAATATCATCATCTTATCTTTCAAAACAAATTGGAAAGAAACTATAAAAATTAACTTTAAATGCACAAAAAATTTATCTGCCTTTTTGCAGGTCCATGTAAAAACATGTGCTACATTTGAGTGGAAATCTTGTGAATTTGAAATAATTTAGAATCTAGTGGCACTTCTGCACCTCTATATTAAGTTGTGAGAAGCTTTAAAAAATACTTGTGTGCAAAGTATAAAGCTCTACCATGTCAAATGCATTTAATTGTATTTTATTTAAATATCGCCAAACAACATCAACAGCCACCTGAAGGCAATGTATATTGTGAGGTAAAGACCCAACAATAATACAGAGAAAACCCCAACAATCATGGCCCCCTTTGAGCAGGCACCTTGGCGACAGTGGGAAGGAAGAACTCCCTTTAAACAGGAAGAACTCTCAGGCAGAAACAGGCTCAGGGAGGGGTGAGCACCTGCCAAGACCGTTTGAGTGAGGGAAGGAAAAACCATGTAGACACAAATATTAAGAATAAAGAAACACTCGCCAACCAGTTTATTAGGCACATCTGTTCAACTACTCATAAATGCAAAATACTTAATAAGTCAATGACACAGCAGCAAAATGACCAGGACCACCTGCTGAAGTTCAAACCAAGCATCAGAATGGGGAAGAAAGGTGATCTATGGTTACTGGTGCCAAACAGGCTGGTCTTCAGTATTTCAGAAACTGCTGCTCTGCTGAGATTTTCCCACACAACCATCTCTAGGGTTTAAAGAGAAAACATCCAGTGAGCGGCACCTCTGTGGGTGAAAATGTCTACTTGATCCAGAGGTCAGAGGAGAATAGACACACAGCTTTGTGCTGATAGGAAGGCAACAGTAACACTAGCACTATCACTCGTTACACCAAAGGTATACACAGAAGAGCATTTCTGAAGACACAACACGTCAAACCTTGAGGCGGATGGGATACAGCAGCAGAAGACCACAACGGCGTCCAGTCTTGTTAGCTAAGAACAAGAAACTGAGGCTATAATTCATACAGGCTCACCAAAACTGGACAATAAAAGATTGGTCTGATGAGTCTTGGTTTCTGTTGCAACACTCAGATGGTAGGATCAAAGTTTTTGTGGAAACAACATGAAAGCAGGGACCCATCCTGCCTTATATCAATGGTTTAGGTTGGTGGTGGTGGTGGAGGATATTGTCTTGGAACACGTTGGGTACTTTGGTGTCAGTTGAGCATTGTTTAAACATCAGAGCCTACTACAGAGTATAGTTGCTGACCACGTCCATCCCTTCATGACATCGTCTGATTGTGTGTTATCCTTCTGGAGGCAGCTATGTCACAAATCTGAAACATGGCAGAACTCAAATGGCTTCCACAGTCATCACATCTCAGTCTAATGGACCACCTTTGGGATGAGGCGCATTATGGATGTGCAGCTGACAAATCTGCAGCAATATGGTAAATGGCCTGCATTTGTATAGTGCTTTACTTAGTCCCTAAGGACCCCAAAGCGCTTTACACTACAATCAGTCATTCACCCATTCACACACTGGTGATGGCAAGCTACATTGTAGCCACAGTTGCCCTGGGGCGTGCTGACAGAGGCGAGGCTGCCAGACACTGGCACCACCGGGCCCTGTGACCCTCACCAGTAGGCAAACATGGGTTTAGTATCTTGCCCAAGGATATTTGGCATGTAGACTGGAGGAGCCCGGGATCGAACCACCGACCTTCTGGTAAGGAGGTGACCCGCTCTTACCCCATCATTAAGGACCAAAACATCTGAGCAATGTTTACAACACATTGTTGAATGTATGTCTATGACAAATTAAGACACTTTTGAAGACAAACTGGAATTCAGTGTAGTGTAGGGAAGGTATACTTCATAAAGTGCCCAGTGAGTGTATGTGTAAGGAGCTAGTTATTGTTTCCTGAAGAAACGTATTAGTAAATTTCCTGGAATGTATTTGACAAGTAATCTACAAAGGCTCATTTGCTGGCAGAGGTCCAGCTTTCCTCCACAGAGTTGAGCTCGACAAATAAATCCTCATGCTGTTGGAGACTGTGGATACCACTGTCACAACACAGAGTCTAACAAATGTCTTGACCATTTGTTTCATTTGTTAAAGATAATTATACAGAAATGTTGCAATTAACTTGATATTGATACATTACCATTTTTTCCTGTATAAATGATTAAAAGATATATTTTCGTAGCTTTCCATCACAGTATGATGTCACAAACACTACTAACCCCACTGTGAATAATAAGGAGAATAAACTGTAAATCAAACAAATGCAGGACGATTCATCAGAGCGTCTGGGTCTACCGAATGATCATCAATGACAATGGGAACATACAACAACATTTGTCGTCGGCTTCCCACCAATTATCCCCATCAGCCTTCCTGACAGCAGCACAGCGAGCCACTGAATGGACTTATCTCTCTTCACAAATTAGTTCAGTCGCTCATCTCCTCTTCCCAAACGTACGCTATGCCCTTAAACGCCACATGGTCACACTGCTTATTCATAACCATTATCTCAGGGCCTTTGGTAATGGAGAAAAAAAGGGGGGCCAAGATGAAAAAAAGAATAAAGACACTGGGAAATGTAAAACGGGAGGTGAAAACTGGCAATGTGGTTCGATCTCAGATTCCCCGCTGCCCCTGAGCTATCAGAGCCATTGATTGGTTCGTGTAATTCTGCTCTGATTCGGCTTGGCCAATCAATGGACTGCAGACCGACTTCCTGTGACTGTGCAGCCATTAAAGTGAAGGTGAAAATCCCATAGTTTCATACACTTTACTCCCATCCGTGCTTTTTTTTTTTTTTACAAGTCCAAGAATCTTCTCTTTCTGCGTTCTCATTCAAAGAGCTGCTTCTCTTCACACTGCTGTCATTGACTGGGTGGATACAAAGGATGGTGTAAAATTACAAGAAACTGTGGATGAATTTCTGAAATGAAGATGTCACATTGCACAAATATTGGTCTCCTTTAGCTCAGAGCAGCTGCTTTTGTCTGATGACTGACATTTTTCATCCATCCACAAAGTTTCCTTCACCTATTCAATTTATTAGCTCATAAAAATACTCACTTTGGATCCTGAACCTAAGCAGTGTATATATTTAAGTGTCTTTAAACCAAACCCACAACATTATTAAAGTATGAAGCCGCTTTAAAATATTGCAGTATTGTCTGCTGAATAACTCCATTTGCCTTTATTTTGCTTATTCACTTCTTGTGCCAACTTCTCTTCGTTTTAACTTGCAGTATTCTGTCCGCTGCTCACATAGCTCATTTCCCCACAGAGATCAATACGGCTTCATCTTCTGTAATTTCAGCTCAATAATAGGCAAAATCTTGTGGATGCATTGGTTTTAGTTTTAAACGTATTTGAGCTTAATGCTTCTGTCAGCATGGCTTCAGTGATTCTCCACAGAGAGCTGAAAAATATAGTGTTACAGAAGGAAAGCAGAGCTTCTCCTTTGTTTTGTGGAGCAGGGCGAGCAAAGTACAGACTAGATAAACCTACAGTTGTTTTCAGGCTCTCAGGACATTTAAGATTGCTTTAAAATTGCCTTTTGCACATGTAGCGCACAGCAGGTGGTAACTCACCTCTGTTGTCTTCTAACCTGTACTTTGTACAAAGGAGCCAGCAGGTTAAAGACCGAGTTACACGTGTTGGCTTTCGTGTGGGTCAGGCTGCAATTCTATTTTGAGATTCTGGTACTTTTACAGTATAACACAGCAATATTATTAAAATGATTTCTTGCATGTAGTGACAGAGACTCTCCCAGCTGTTACAAGACTGCATCACCCAGCATGCTGTTCAGAAGTGTCATTTTATAAGTAGTTTATGTTTATTTGGTTTATGTTTGTGCTGCTGAAAAGAGTTAACTGTTTCCTTGTATATAAGTTTGCAATTAACACTTAATGTGTGTCCTCTCTCGGTCCCTCTACTGGCCAATGATTTAATACACATAAACTCCTTGAAAGGAAAATATTGTCTTTTCTCAGGCATAAAATGAAGACTATAATTCCTTATTTATATATTATTGTTATCGTTATTATAGCCAGAATAGTACCATGTAGCTACATTACTACACTTTTTTTGTACAGTCCAATACTTCATCTGTTTCTTCAGTCACAACAGGAACGACCTAACTCCATCTCACCCTTCCTTAGCATCCTGTTGGATCTGGAAAATCCTTTTAACTGATAAAATAGTTTATAAATCTTTTGCTTGAGCTTGATGAATGTTGTAATTTGATTACAGGCAGAACTCATTTCTCCCAATAGCTGTATAAGTCTACGTGCTCTGATACATTTGGGTCATTTTCATCAGCAAAAATGTTGACAATGAAGAACCTATAGGTTAAAGTATGCCTGTCAGAAATCAGCCAACACAAACTCGGTGTGTTTTCTCCACTTCCAACATCTCTGTCTAATGTACCCACTCTCCCTCCTGTGCACATGCCCAAATCATCTCAACCTTGCTCCTCTAACTTTGTCTCCAGACCGTTCAACCTGAGCTGCTCCGCTGATGTACTTCTTTCTAATCTCATCCATTCTGGTCACTCCCAATGAAAATCTTTACATCTTTAGCCCAGCCTCTTGTCTTTTTGTCAGTGCCCCCGTCTCCAAACCACACATCACAGCAGCTCTCACTACCATCTTGTAAACCTTTACTTTCACTCTTGCTGCTATCCTTCAGTCACAAATCACCCCTGACACTTGTCTCCACCCACTCCACTCTGCCTGCACTGTCCATTGCTTTGGATTGTTGACACCAGGTATTTGAAATAATCCACCATCATCATGCATGCATCTTCGCATAGGTCTCCCTCTCATTCACACACATGTATTCTGTCTTGCTTCTACTGACTTTCATTTCTTTATATTCCAGAGCATACCTCCACCTCTCCAGACTGCTCCCTACTCTCACAGCAGATGTCATCTGTGAACATCATGGAGCAGAGACTCCTGCCTGACCTCATCTGTCAATCTGTCCATCCCCATTGCTAAAAGTACTGTTTATGACTGCTATTTTGTCATATTGTTATCTCATCCCATTGGAAAAAAACAAAAACACCCATAAACGTCTCAGAAATCTGTGCCTCTGACAGTTTTAGAAATGATATCTAGTGAGAACAGACTAAGTAACAGTGTGTATATCGAAAAACAGAGACCACTCTCAACTGATTTGGAGTCATTTTTAAGGTGTCAGTTCACCCAAATGTGAAAATTAAAAACCACGGAGTTTAGAAGCTTAGAGGAAACGCGAGCTTGAAATTATCCAGCAAAATTAAAACGTAAGACAAAACACCTCGGGGCGTTTCAAAACATTTAACTCTCTTTATCTGAGCACAGAATTTCTGAGCGCTCTCTGGTCATCACACACAGACCCGTGCGAGTCACCCCCTCCATTACCAAAACAAACATAAAAGCACTTCATTGTCTGCTTAATTTAGTCATTGATTTTTTTAACACCAGATCACACCATGGATAGAAGGAGACGTCAGGCTGAAGTGTTTTATGGTCTTTGCGGGAACCCCCACCATCCCTGCAGACACACTCATACACACATACACACACACACACACACAGGCTGAGGAGAGAGTGAGAAAAAAGGAAAAAAAGAAGATGCTCCCCTAGGGATCATCACTAAAAATCACTGCCTACTACTGTTAGGAGATCTAACCACGGGAGTGTGTGCGTGAC
>VURO01027342.1:18605-30552 GCA_015108175.1 Pelvicachromis taeniatus
CCCTGCAGACACACTCATACACACACACACACACACACACACACACACACACACACACACACACACACAGGCTGAGGAGAGAGTGAGAAAAAAGGAAAAAAAGAAGATGCTCCCCTAGGGATCATCACTAAAAATCACTGCCTACTACTGTTAGGAGATCTAACCACGGGAGTGTGTGCGTGACTGCTGTTTGTGTGTACAGCTTCTGTCCCCTTTGGCATGTGTGGCTTTGCTCAGATCAGATGTGAACCAGCAGACACTCACAGACAGCTGTGCCGCCACATCCTCACACGCATGCACAGAGCTGTTTGGAGGGGCGCACACAACCCAAAAATGTGTCATTTTGGGGACGACACGCCGTATATTACTATAATTTAACCTCATTACTATTTATAGCAACCTCTACCAGCACACGCAAACATAGAGGGTTTATCAAGTAAATACCCGTCTTTAAAAGGATGATTACTCTGTATTGCACTATACCTCTATCAATTAAGATAACACAGTACTCGTCATGTGAAACAAAAGCTAAGTTCAGCTAAAATATAAATAATTACCCCCTCACTGCAGATGAAATCTGTGTGTATCCAACTGCGCCATCTACAACAACTTAAATTTGAACTCAGAAGTTGGTCTGAAAACTGTGTCTTTATCTATTTCAGTATATAAAACATGCATTTCTACCCATATGAACAGGCAATGAAAAGTAACACTTCTAAAAGCAGGCAGTTCAAGGATCAGTGGGAACGTAAGACTCCAGTTGTAATAAAACATCATTAAACACTATTTACAATATATCTAATACTGTACTGCTGTCCTCACCTGTTGCACATGTTGCCATTTTCCAAAGAACCCCCCCCCCAAAAAAAAATAAAAAATTGCACAACCACAGACACAACTTGGAGCCATGTGACGAACTTACAGGCGTTGGTGACGGCGAAGCTGTTGGCTGTCTCGATGTTGTCCACGTGAGGCACCAGGTTGAACGGGGCTTCTGAGGCGTTCGGGCTGGTGTTGTGCAGGAAGATTGCCAAACGAAAGGCAGTGTACTCCTGATCAGTGTTTCTGATGAACAGACCGCCTGAAAAGAGGGAGGAGACATAAGGGCTCGATGAAGAGCGCGTCCACTCCATCTCGCCGTCAGGTTTAAACCTATTCTACACACATTATTTATTGGTGACTGCAGCACAGAAACACAAACGAACGACAACATATTTAATCCAAGTCAGTGCCCAGGCATATTGCCCATGTGGGGTATAACTTGTTGCTATCTCAGCCCCATCTCCACTGTATTTAGTAAGATTTCAAAGAAACCATAAAAGGTCTGTTGGGAGAGCTTTCAATCTTTAGATCACAGTTAAATAAAATCTCTCCTGCTGAGCTGAGGGCTACCTACAGGAACCTCGGGGCTCAGGGGCTTTTAGAAACAACCCATACAGTGGTTTTCTTTTCTGACACTCAACAGGATGATGATGCAGCTCTGAGATACAGCAATATAGAGTCTGCATGTTAGCATGCTCGGCACAGCTATATTTGGACATAAGGTCCATCTACAGGTACGTCCGCAGACTTATTTGAGCATATTTTTATTTTTTAAATACTGCAGCTGTGCTTCAACTCCACAGTTTTGATATGCAGGAGGTGGAGAATGTCTCCATGCGCTGCTACGCCAAGCTCACCAATGCTGCAGAGCAAGAACTATCGCTGCCAGGTGAAGCACAAGCCTGTGCCGGAGTCTGTCTGCAGGAAGAGAAACTCACTGCCGAGGCAGTTGAACGTGTTGATCAGTGATTCTTTTGCAATTTTGATTATTTGCAGATGAGAATGTTCTAAAAAATACTACTTTGTAATCTTTTTTAAGCAAGCGTGCACACATCACATGGAAACATCCACTAGTCCAAGAGAAAGGTCTAGAGCAGAGGTGGGGGAACTCCAGGTCTCAAGGTCCGGTGTCCTGCAGGTTTTAGATGTGTCCTTGATCCAACACATCTGATTTAAATGGCTACATTTCTTCCTCAACATGTCTTGAAGTTCTCCAGAGGCCTGATAATGAACTAATCATTTGATTCAGGTGTGCTGCCCCAGGGTGACATCTAAAACCTGCAGGACGCCGGCCCTTGAGGCCTGGAGTTTCCCACCCCTGGTCTAGAAAGACAGATTCATCTTCTGGAGACCACAAATGTATACCCATGACTGTGCTCGCCTGTCACATAGGTGCTGAGTCTTTTCAGTCTACACATAAGTAGCTGACCAACTTTACAATTAGACCTATACTAGCTTGTTTAGGGTTTAAAAACAGGCACCAGATCGAACAGCTAATAGTGTTTTTTTTCCTGCGAAAACAACCTCAGTTCGAAGGTTCAAAAGATTTAAGGCACATTTTATTATTATTTCACAGACGTTTGTTACAAAGAGAAATATCTATCACAATAAAGGTTCCTACAACTGACTCCACAATGTGTAAAATGTAATAAAAGGGCAGTATCGGTCTAATAAATCATGCCTTCAACTTCCTGCTTTGGCTTAAAAAAAAAAAAAAATCTAGATCCTCCTGAGGTACCACTAGCCTTTGTGGCAAGGATTCAGTGTTTTAACATGCAAGGTCGTCTTTGTCTCGTACTAATGCAAGCAGAGACGGTGATAATATTCACAAAATATCCTTTTGTATCAACTCAGATTTTCATTCAGTTTTCTATGCAAGAGCGGCGCCAGCGTCATAAATCAGTTTGGCATCAGAGATAAGATTTTTGTTTCGTGTCCTCTTGTATTACAGCCTCATTCATATACAAAGATCTCCACTAAGCCGTTCGCGGCTGTGCAAATGTCAGTAGTGTTTTTAGGTTAGAAGCAGTTTGTTTCACATTTCAAAATCTGACTCAGGGCTATATTTCTTAGGATGAGACAGTCTAAATGTCATTTAGAGCAAAATGCCAGTGTGTTCTTTTTATGGCTGACCTCTTTAAAAGGTAAACTTTAGAATATTTCACCACTCTGTGGAAACCAGTCATCTAAGCCGCCTTTGATTTTAATCTGATTTCCATTGTGACAGGTTTTATGTTTGTTCCTGACTTGAAATTTATCCTTTTTCTGGCCGCTGCTGAATAGAAAAGAATCAAATTAAGCACTGACCTAAATCCAGCTTATTTAGACTTCTGACATTCCCTTCATCTGGATTCAACACAAAATGAGATCCAAACACTTCGGGGGCCTCAGACTTTGAAGTTTCCTGACATATGGTTCGCCGAAAACAAGGCCCTAGTGGCTGCAACGTGCCTGTTTGTTTGTGACCCCATTACCACCTGGATGACTTCTGATCACGTCTTTGAATATAATCCAAGCTACTAAGTGTCCCTGCGTAAGTATTCCACGTTATTGTTTTCTACATTTCTATGTAGAATACTCTCAAAGAGGAAACAGCTGGTGGCATCTCCTCTTCCTCTACAGTCTTGCTAATTAGGCTTACATTCCTTACTGTGAATAATCAATAGCAGGAGTAATAGCTTGGCAACCCCACTGATCAGCTTACTCTTGTCAACCATCACCTAAAATAATCAGATTTAGGTGAGCTTTCAACATCCTGAGTGGGCTTTATTCTTAAAAGATTATTCAATTCAATTCAATTCAATTTTATTTATATAGCGCCAAATCACAACATCAGTCGCCTCAAGGCGCTTTACATTGTAAGGTAGGCCCTACAATAATACATACAGTGAAAAACCCAACAATCATATGACCCCCTATGAGCAAGCACTTTGGCGACAGTGGGAAGGAAAAACTCCCTTTTAACAGGAAGAAATCTCCGGCAGAACCAGGCTCAGGGAGGGGCGGGGCCATCTGCTGCGACCGGTTGGGGTGAAAACACCCCTTATTCACCCCTTACAGTTTGCATTCACACTTGGCGTAGACCTGTCAGGGGGCAGATCCTGAAATATATATTCCTGTATAGCTCAGTTTACAGGAGTGATACATGTCAACACTGACATGGGCGGGGTGGCTCAGTAGGTAGAGTGGTTGCCCCTTGATCGGAAGGTCGACGGTTTGAATCCACCCAACGCGCTACCCTGAGGTACCCTTGAGCACGGTACCGTCCCTACACACTCCCCGGGAGCTGGATTGTTAGCTGCCCACTGCGTCACTGAGTGAATGGGTTAAATGCAGAGAGAGCAAATTTCGTTGCCTTGTACTGTGACCGTAACAATGTGCAATGACAATAAAGTTGTGTGTGTGTTTCACTGCTCGATTCAAGTAAAATACCATCAATGCAATGCATGTGTGACTTTAAGCCACAGCTAGCGTGCGGTCCACGTCCACGTCAGGCTTTTAAAGTGTTGTGGTTTGGCTGACCTGGTTACAGCACGTTCTGTGTGTGCATTCACACCGGCATTAATGTGTGCTACTCCTTACCCAAACGACATCCAGATACACAAAAAATGTTCCAGTAGCAGGTGCAGCTGGAGCCTTAATGGGAGATAGTAACTTCTATTATTGCATGGAGAATCATTTCTCAAAAACACGGCTCGCTTTTGCAGCGGATTTAAATCTGCGTGCTTTGAATGCACAAAATCTGACTTTTGTCATTTATCCATCCACTTTATTAATCATCTATCCCAGCTGCCACAGGGCAACGGGCTGGAACACGTTGGAAAGGACTGCAGTCTATCGCAGGGCTAATGCAGAGAGACAGACAGACAACCATTCACACCTACAGTCAATTTAGAATCACCAGTTAACCTAACATACATGTCTTTGGACTATGGGAGGAAACCGGAGCCCTGATGGGATTGTGGAGAAATCACAAAGTTTACACAGAAGGACACCAGGCAGGTGCAAACCCAGAAGCTTAGTCATCATAAAGATTAGTTTGGACTAAGATCTATAAGGTTCAGCTTTCGTCCCATCAAAGATGCCCCACTGCCAAGCAGTGTATGATGCTGACAGACCTTCACAAACTAATATAGGTCAGAAAATTAATGATGAGTGGGATTTATAATTCTGAGGACGTCTCTGCATCTGTTGGCAGCTGTGGAGCATGTTGGCCGTGACTCTATTTGTCCACTTGTTTCTGTGTCGCCTGCATGTGTACAAAGCAAATTTCCTCCTGCTAATAAGTGTTGATTCGTCGGTGACGATTATTTGAAACTGACAAGTGTTGATCGGGGGAGATGTTTGCCCTCTCTGAAGGCTGATGCAGCTCAAAAATTGCTAAATGTAGTCTGGCGGGTGTGGATTTTTACACTCCCAGAGGACAACTAGGCCTGAAACGGAGAAATATGATGACACGGGGATTACATCAACTGTTTGTTTTTTTTTTTTAAATAACTGGCAGCAATGATGTTTGTCAAGCGATAATGGGAATAAGTTAAGTTAAAGAAATACCAAGAGGCCGATTATAATAGCTGGGAAATTATGAGTAAAATAACCCCCACACACGCCAGTTTCGCTTACGTCAGCAGCAAATTAAATGTTTCACACGACGGCACAGCAGTTTCACAGACGTGGGTATAAACCCCAAACCACAGCTCGAGAGCCCTCAGTTCCAGGGGTGCCTGCTCTGTAACAGACCCTGACCTCTGCCCTCTCTGGGTGGCCCAGGGATTGGAGTATCACGTTGATATAAAAGGACAAGGAGAATCATTTGAACAGCTTGTCATTTTTCATCAGCCTGACTTGTGTCTGATGTGCCTCAACTCCATCTACAAGCCGGGTGTAGCTGAGGGTAAAACCCAGCAAAAAAAAAAAAAAAAAAGTCAGTGAAAGCATATATTAGATTTCAGAATGACACTTGAAATAGTTGGAATTTAAACCTGGATACCAGATTTTTTTTGATTCTCTGATGACTGTTTGTTGGGGATCGTGATGATTAACCAACGATTAACAAATGGAGGTCACAGTTGGGATCCGTCCCCCCCCCCTGCTTTTAAACCTATCCAGTAAATCTGCCAGCTAGTGTCAGCTTGATTCCCTTCCAGTGAGAAACGCACTTAAATTAAAACACAGAGACGCTGAAAAAGAGAGAGTGAAACTGGTGGGAAAAAAATTTGGGGGGGGGGCAGTTGAAAGGCATTTGGGACCGTGGCAGCGGTTTGTTATAGAAGCGGGATCTGCGAGAGTGTTAACAGCAGTCAATGCACAGGCAGCCCGCATGGGGAATACACACAGACTTTGCTGCTCTGATCTGCTGCAGTGGCGGAGTGCACCGGGATACACACGCATGCAGAGCGCATTAGGTGTGTGTGCGTGTGTGTGTGCTAAGCATGCACAGCAGGGACAGAGCACAGGACCCCGTCTTTATGGTCATGTTTTAAAGACAATTAAAAGAATAAATTAAGGCTGTGTAGGGGGGAAATCCGCAATCCCCACTTTGCCCAGTGCCGGAGTGTTAAACGGCAGGTCAGAGGCAGCAGGCAGGACGTCCACAGATTCATTGACTGGTTTTATTTTGTGCTTGGATCTACCATAAAACGCTCACACTTACCGATCTGAACGCTGCTCGGGAAAGCACCCATTGCCAGTCCCCAAAAGCCCGAGAACATCAACAGAATCAAATCGCGAGAAGAAATCCTCATTTTGTTCAGGTTATAAACTGATTAAAGACATCGAGCAGGTTTAATTAACACCCCCGGTGCAAAGCCAACATCACAAGGAAAAACAAAAAACAAGGAGATTAAAAAAAGGGAGAAGAAATCAAATGCCGGTTAAACATCCATGTCTGCTTTGGGTGGCTTTTTTTCTTGGATATTCCCCCCGCAGTGCCGCTCGTTTGTGCCGTCAAACTGCGTCCGTCCGTCCGGCGCTGGAAATTTTGCGCACACCACCAAGAAGAGGAGGGAGGGAGGACGAGGGGTGGAGGTGGTGGTGGTGTTGTTGAGGGGGTGGGCATCAGCCAGCGGCGGCCAGTGCGTCTGGATGCGGCTCAACTCACATCACAGCAAGAACACACATGCGCCTTTTTACCCGACCCGGGCAGGCAGGCAGGCAGGAGGGGCGTCAGTCAGTCAGCCCGCTCAGCAGCACCGAGCGGCGTAGAAAGACCCCGCAGCTCCTTTAACACCAAAACTTCCAGAACCGCTGCGAGTGGCAGCGAAGATGGATGACTGACAGCGTGTTTCTCTCCCGCTCCTCGCTGTCGGATATCATCCCGGATAGATCGTCTCGCACGGGCAGATCAACTTAATCAAAACCCCGGTGTGTCCTCTCAGTCACTCTGCACACAGCCTTTAGGGCGCAATTTAAGATAAGATGCGCAAATTGCGTCAATTAATAAAATTATAATGAGCAAGCTCAAATTTATTTGCGGGGTTTGTTTTATGTGAACTGCCTCTTAACTTTAAAAAAAAAAAAAACTGGTATTGGGTCGCTTAAGGTAGTCGGACTGTCCCTTTAACGGTTGCTACCATGTGACATTACTTATGCACATGTACAACACCGCTACAGCAACAGATAACCAAACAAATTATTGTTTTTTTTTAAAGCTTAAGATTTGTTAAATGAATGTAAATAAAGGTATTAAAAAAATAAATCATTAAAGTCAGGTTGAACACCGCCAGCCTGTCTCACTAAAGTTTGCACTTCTTCAAGCTGCAGGAGCCAAAAGTTTCGTCACTTTGACCAAATAAGACAGACTTTCAGTAGCACTGTTGCCGGTGGATTCCCCGGATGTGCAGTTTAAAGAAACTAATTTGGAAGTTTTGCTTCCATCCTCCGAGATTAAATAAAATCCAGTGATAGTGAGACTTTAGCCAATTGTCTCCTCGGGGTGGTTCGGCTAAAGCAGGAACTGCAGGAGACACTGGGGCTGCTTTCAGTTCAGGTTCTGCTGATTTTGAGGTTTGTAGTTGCCGCAGGTATAAACCCGACTGACAAATGAGTAATTATGTACAAGGCTCCCTTTGGAAACAGTGCCTGGAAGTTGATTTTGCTTTTGTGAATGTGCAAAGACTGAGCGCCTTCCAGCAAATCTAAAAAACCCAAAAAACCCAAAACCCTCTTTTCTGATCTTTTTTTTTTTTGACATTCATCATTAAGAGGAATATATAATTTAAAATAAAGACTGCATCTTTACAAGATGAGCCTATTATTGTGTGTCATCACAGGATAACGCTGTAATACTGAAGCCAAATAAAGCTAACCTTGCCACAGAAAACCAAACCAGTATTTAAGACATTTTAAAAGATTATACCTCTGAATGACAAGCAACAGACAGCTGAGACAGGTCCTGATGAAGAGCAGCGGGTTTAAAAGCAGACCATTAAGCCCCAATAGATAATTAAACTAAACTAATACACTTAATCATGATTAAATAATCATCCAAGTCACTTTCTTGAAGCTGATTCAACCTCTCGTATCAAAATAATTGATGTTTTGTTACTCCGAACTGAGCATTTGTGCCACTGTTTGGATAAAACAAGATGTATGACGACATCTATCGCTAATGAAAATCTATGAGTAATGGGTTTTGCAGGCATTTTCTTTTTTTTTTTTAACTGCTTTGACATTTTATACACAAAATGGTTTATTGATTAATCAAAAAATGATTTGCAGACCGATTGAGTAAATACGGCGCGTCTGTTTTTCCTCAAGGTCAAGAATGAATTTCTGCTCAAAGAACAGGAAGAGAAGCACGAGGTGAGGTCTGGGATGACTTTTTAAAAAGAGAACACGTGATTGTTCAGGCAAAGTAATCCTAGAGTCTATAATACGACCCACATGTACAAGCACAGATTTTCATTTTTAACTAATGCAGTAGAATGTAAATGCTGTTTTCAGACAATACACTTTAAACTTTCTCGGTAAGTCTTTTGTTGTTTTGTATACTACATGGCTTTTTTGCAGGAAATATTGTACCAAAAGTGTGTTTTGTTTGCAATAATTTTGATTTTATTTTGCTAGTTTGGAAAATGGACTCTTATGGTTTGTGGTTTTCATTTTACAGTGAGCATAGAGGAGGTTTGCAAAGTGACGGGATTTTCAAAGTTGAAGTAACTTTTTTGCCGTGTGTCTTTAAAAAATACATTTGATTTGTAATTGATTATGGTTATTTTTAAAGAGATTGTGGTGTGTCCATTTATGTTCTTGTCTTCCCCATTGGTCTTTCTGTCCTTCTCTGGAATGGTTGCATTAATGTCAGTGTCAGTTTTACATGTAAACTCAATGTGCTTACCCTAAAAGATAAAATCACAAAAACTACATACCTCTACATTACACGCACACACGACAGTTATGAACTGTATTAACTATGAGAATATAATGGTTTTAAGTGTGTCTTTGCATGTAGACACAGTTGTAACTGATCTCAGGACCACAGTAAATGAGCGCACTCTCAGAACACGTAGCTGATGTCACGTAGTAAAATGTCTAACTGGGAATGAATCTTTCCAAGATTCCGAATCCATATTGACAACTATATCTTTCCAAAGGGTACTTTTAAGCTGCCATAAACCATCCTCTGTCCTAACTTTCATTAAAAAATAAACAGCAAAACAAACTGAACCAATTACATTCAAAAACAAAGAATAAACATCCACGCTGCAGTTCTTTTCCATATCCTATTATATGTGCAGCTGAGGTCTGATTTCTCCCCGGGGATCAATAAAGACTCATTTCTATTTAGACCCTTTGAGAAAAATGCTTCTGACGTTTGGAGAAACAGATCTGATTCCAGTTGATTCACCAGTGAGTTTGTCTTTCATTTATCATAGAGTTATTATTAATGCAGTTCTCTGCATCATTATAGGATAAAAACAATCCTTGTCTTATTTCTTTGACAATCTGAGCAAAGTTTGTTTACCCTCATCCAAAAAGGCACTAGGCTTCTACTGACTGTTAAACAGATCACTGGCTTTCCTTTTGCAGTACCGTAAATTCCGGACTATAAGCCGCTACTTTTTGCTCAAGCTTTGAACCCTGCGGCTTATTGTCCGGTGCGGCTTTTCTAAGGCTTTTTCATGATTTTTGTGACATCATAAGAGGATTTGTTTTGGTTTGTTCCGCCATTTTGCCTGGCAGAAAGGCATGTGATCAGACACAGAAAAGAGTGATAAGTTGGTCACATATGTTGTCCGTCCGCCAACCAAAGTAGGCACTGCTTAGCATGAAAAAGAGACTAGATTAGCAAGCTGGCTCTCGCTGGCCCTGTACCCATATCTGCAGCAGGTCTCCAAGGTGAACAGCCTCTGGCATGTTAGAACAAGGCAGCTAAGGGAAGTCGGCAAGTCAGATCCATAACTTCAGGATAAGGATTGGCTCTAAGAGCTGGGTCGGTCGGGCTGGGGTGCGAAGCGGGGCTGGGCTCGCGCCGCGGCTGGGGGAGCAGTCGCTCCGTTGCCCTCCACCTGCAAGGCGAGCCGTGCACCGCCGCTACTAGCAACTAGCCGCTCGCTAGCGCTACTAGCCCGCTCGCGCTACTAGCCCGCTCGCTAGCGCTACTAGCCCGCTCGCTAGCGCTACTAATCCTGCTAGCGCTACTAGCCCGCTTGCGCACCTGCTGCTTTTAGTCTGGTGCGGCTAATGTATGAACAAAATATGATTTTTTCATAATTTCAAGTTGTGCGGCTAATATTCAGGTGCGCTTTGTAGTCCGGAAAATACGGTATTTGTTAACTGCATCACACCAATATCCAATAACGTGTAAAACTTTTGGGTTCTTTGCACTTTTTTTAGACTCTTATTGTTACATTATCCAGTTTATTCTACATTATGATAACAATCTCAAAAAGCATCCTCAAAAACATTACAGTGTTTGCTTTGGGAGCACTTAAGCATGATGAGTTAAAAGCACACAGCTGTTTGTCGCCCAGTTTGAGCAAGATAGTGTAACAGATGTAGTCAGTCAGCACAATTTAAATGTCTGCACACATATCGCACATTTTACTGTACTGAGGTTTCCTGAGTATGTAGTAACATGTTTAAGCACTAATCTTTCAGTCAATTTGGACATAATAAGGACAACGAATCTCAACGAGCCAAAAGCAGCAGATGTAACCGTGTTGATAATATCCAAACAAATGCTCATTACTGGTTTTTTATTTCAGTTAAATGAGAGTTTTCAGAAGTAACAATATTTCAGTGGACATTTGTGGTGTTCTGAGAACCGCTGTGTTAGTTTGGGTAGAGTTTGTGCCAGCAGAAAAACTGATCAGGAGTTGAATGCGTTTGAGAGTAGAGCTGTCCGTGGTGCTGAACACTTTCCCTCCCAAATCTCAAAATGCTTCTCAGCACCCTTTCAGATTCAGAAACACATAGCACCCTTAAATTAACCATTCACTAACCGATCCCAGTGTCATACCTGCGCGTGATGCACTGAGCTGAAGTCAGTTTAATACCGCATAATGACTGTAAGCAAAGACAGATAGCCTTGCTCTGTTCGAAACAGCTAATGATACCTCTAAAGCTTACTAATGAACAAATCACATCTATTTGTTTGATCCTACACACAAACACAGATGTTCCAGCACTGCTACAGCAGTAATAGGAACAATGTATGTGTTCAGAAAGCACAGGACAGAAAAGATGGAGCTCACAGGTTTGAAAAAGTGCCTTAAACCTACAGTCATGCCAAAAGTCAATCTTGTTTTATACTTGTTTTACATCTTATTTACAGCTATATGATATTAAATTTCTAAAAAAAATAAGGTCCCCTTTAAAGGTCTAAAGGGAGGATGGTGTAATATAGGGCTGGGACAACGCGTCGACGTAATCGATTACCTCGACGCGTAAAATACGTTGACGTAAAGAATTTGCGTCAATGCGTCGTCACTTTAAAAAAGAAAACACATGGCAGCAGCGAGTAGCGGTAAAATGTCGACTTAAACCACGCCCCCCGAACACGCAGTTCTACAGTATGGGGATATTTTAACCGAAAAGGAAGTGATTCAGTCTTTGCCGGCTTTGTAAGGTGGAAATGGCCGATCATAAAACGACCGTAAGTTTTCAACTTTTTTACTAACGC
>VURO01027344.1:2613-12857 GCA_015108175.1 Pelvicachromis taeniatus
TGAGGGGTTGTGTGTGTGGTGTGGGGGGGGGGGGGGGGGGGGGGATTTAGCTATCACGAGGAGGAATGTAAATTGTCAAACGTTAGTTATGTCTGCTTGGAACATTTGTTTGAAACCATATTCTCTACTCTGTGAATGCTACTGGTCCTCTAGTCTGTTCTGCCTGCATTATTTTTCAATTCAATTCACTTTTATTTATATAGCGCCAATTCACAACAGCAAGTCAAACAACTCCATTTGGGCAAGCATTTGACGACAGGGTGAGGGAGGGGCAGCCATCTGCCTCGACCTGTTAGGGGTCCCCATTATACCTTAAATAGTGAAGCATCCAAAACAAATTTGGCAGAGCCCAAGAATACAAATGTACAGCTAAAAGTGCACATGATAGCTCGCCTTTTCATGCAGCACATTGAAATATAGCACAATGACCCTTATTCACAGTGAAATGTGTTGCCGGATACAGGCAATGAGCAACAGTCTGTTGCAGCAACTCATACCCCAACAGTTGGAAACGAGGCCAGGAAAATGTGTTTTCCTTTGGTTTCCAGATTTTTACAAGATCCAAAAGACAATGTGGTGCACGACAGCATTCACATTGGAGGACTGGTCTTACTTCATTGTTCAGGGTTCCTCTTTTACACGAGCCCACAAAATTGGAACTGGCTCTATTGAAACAATGAGGTATGAAATCTAGATTTGCTGCAGGAACGTGCTGCTGTAGTTGAGTAGCGCTGTGTTGGGTTTAGTTGGGTTATTTTTGGGGATAGTTAGGGGTTGCCTCACCATCGAGTTTTCCTACTGTCTCACTGTCCTGTCACCTTGTCCAACTTTTCCCTTTTGTAATGTTGACAGCAGCCCAGCCTCTACTCTCCCTCTCACACACACACACAGAGTAAACACAACCTTTCACGTGAGATGTTTTTGCTGCACATGCTGATCAAAGATCTTTAGTGTCGAGCAGGATTCACAAGCTTTATTTTTCCTTTGAAGAACACAAGGACAAATATGCATTTTTTTTAAAAAGGGGAAACGTTTCAATTTAAACATAACATATTAGTTTTTATAGCGTGACAGAAGAAAAAACAAACTTTGCTTAAAATTTCCCATAAGTGGCATTTTTTTTGGTTGCACTCGGGATTTGAACTGGCAACAAAAAGTCACAAAGCTCCCTCCGCATCTCCCCTACTCGTAGGAACAGGAATCATCTCATTAAGAAATTCCCAGTATGTCGTGTTTATAAACAGCCTCTTGTTCGTGTCTGGTGATGGATGGATGCGCCCTATCGCTGACTCTTCCTGCTAACTCCCCAACATGTTTAACAATCTCTCTGCCACTGTTTCACAATCACACACTATTCACCTCCCCCAAAAAGACACGCACACTTACTGAACCCTTCATCTGTTTTGTTCTGACCTTACTTCCTCTGTGGGTGGGCCCTTAGTGTTTTCAGTGGATTATATATATTTAATAGTGAGAGAAAATGTGTGGGTACGCGTGGGTGTGCAACTCAGAGGCCAGTGTGAATCTGTTAATGAAGAAAAACAACAAGGCTGTCGAGGCCTCCCAGAAGCAGGCCAAACGCGGTCGCTCTGGGGGTTTAGGTCAGCAAAGGCAAAGGCCGAAAGGTCAAAATTAAAGCCAAGTGCAAACCTTGACCTCTACTGGGTGGAGAGAAAAAAAAGTGCGTTGTCAAGAAGGTAAACTGCTAGAAACAGAGAACCCCCAGAGTTTGTCTCCTTACTCGTCCTAAATGACTCAAAAAACAAAACAAAACAAAAAAAAACACAACTTTACTCAAAGCGAAAGCAGCAGAGAAAATATGGTCTTGATGACGTCAACCTTTACAGTACTGTAACCCACGGTGAACATTTTAAACTGCAAGTACATACTTTTGTGCAAAAACACTGAAGATGAAAATGTAAAACATGAACAAGGTACTGAAAATCTGTGCTAAGAGATGCGACTTCATCACCAGTGCAATACAAACTGGTCCGGACAAACACATATGCGTGGCACTTGGTGCGACCGTCAATTAAAACTGACCGAACACAAACAACTTCTTTGTTCAGCTACACATCACTACATTTCGGTGTGCCCTCCCCGGATAAAACCGGATTCAAGTTACAGGAGGTATCACTTACAGAAATCAGGGCTTCATGCAGTGGTTAGCAAGCCGACAAATGGTTTGGCAACTTAAAAGCACCAGAATAAAAGAGAGACCTCTCAGTGGTATCATCACTCCAGCCAGCAAGTTTCTGATATCACATGAGCGTTGGTGTCATATTGAAAGCTCAGGGCCAAGCTCCCTGATAAAAGAATGGCTCCTGCTGACACATGGGCTTGTTATAATGCTTGGATTTATCACTTTTTTTTTTTTTAATTAAAAGTGATCAAAGTGCTTCTACGGTATCAAGAGGCTCACAAAAGGCCATCAATGAGTTAAACAGGCCCTGCTGCTGTAGGGAGGCTAATTACAGGAAGTTGAATAATGTTTTCCCCCCATTATAATAAAATTGATTAAACAGTAACATTATCATAAAGGTAATCAATACAAGCAAATACAGGCTGATCAACCTTTCATCTTTTCTGAAAGGATGTGTTATACTTCTACAGGTCCACCAAGCCTACTCGACAGGAGACGTATATCAGTCCCTTGCTTGCTCACATGAGGCTGAAATGTTTTTCAAGATCTCTCGTAAACGTTTATTTTATTACTAGAAATTTCAAGTCTGAGCTTGGAGAGCTCAGTCTCAGGATGACAGGAGGATATTTTCATCCACGCCTGACACCTGAAACCTTTAACCGCTAAACGTGAAGCTCACTAAAAGTGAAGCACTTCAACTGCTGCTGTACTAATCAGATACAAAACTTGATTGTAAACATTAAAGAGGCCGACAGCATAATAAATACATCCATACATTAAGTGTACAGTTCAGATCCTGATGGCGTCAGAGAGATGATTGTAAGGATTCCACTGACAGCGAGCATTCGGTCGATCGCCACCGATTAGCTCTGGGTGCGCTGGTTTAGGGCCTGATAAGAGGTGCCGTCTCATCGTGGTTGACCTCCACCCGTGGTGGAGCATTACGATATATCAGGAACTGGACAGAGATCTGAACCGCAGCGTTAAAGAACATAAAGAAAAATGTGTGATCACAAAGTAATGAAAGACAAACACCATAATTCATAGTACAAAAGATACAGAGTCTACTAGTCAGCAAACACTGACTCCAAACTGAGCTGAAACGATCATAATCATGTCCACTATACCTTCCCATGTGCTAGTGCTGATTACGGCTTAGCTTTAAATAAACTGCATAAGACAGTACAGATGTACCCTAAGATAAATATTTACCCACAAGTAGGGAACCACACTGATCGTGGCGTATGTTTGCTAAATGTTCAGGCCGTCATCAGGCTACTCCCTTCTGCACTGTCACTGTTAACTGAAAACAAAGCAGCTTGTGGCTTCAGTATAGCATTTCAGTGCAGTGCAACGAAAGAAGCTTCTAACATGCTTCACTGAGGCCACTTTAACCGTCTTGCTTCTTTCCTAACCGTGAACCTGGTTCCCTGTAACTCTTAATATGCCATATTGTGTTTCAATACACAATCATCTAATCCCCACTGAAGAGGAGCTCTGCTGCCCTTCAGGTCAGAATTTCTTAAAGATGTGACACATACATGCAGCAGAGGCCTGAGGCCCAGCCTCCCTGTCCGTGTTTTTGTTTCTCTTAAAAGGATACAATGAGGTCTAAAGTGAGGGTGCCAAGGCTGCCGATGAGCCAGGGCAGGTGCTGGATCATGTAGCTGCTCTCATCCTGGCCCGGGTCAGGGTTCTTCAAAAGGACGCTTAGGCCATATGTAGTGTTTCCCAGGATGACCAGCGCGAACAGGAAGTAAGAAACTCCTTGTGTCGACTTCCTCTTGAACTGTGGGGAAAACGAGACAACAGAAAGGGGAAGTGAGGAAAATGTTTTGTTTATTTATTGTTATTTAAAAAGGAATGGATGACGTTTTAAAAAGCCAACACGTCCACGGTTAGATCGATAAAGTCTTGTACAACTAAGCATTTTTAGTTGTCCTTTTTAGTTTTCGAGCAGTCTACCAAAACATGCTCAACTTACAGTTTCACTTTAATTTACGTGGGTGAGCAAAACGACAGCATTAGCTGTAGAGTTTTCCAACTAAAATGCAACTGAATCAGGCTGACATCAGGTAAGAGACTAAGCAGTAGTGTAGCGTCACGACACTGAAACATTTTTACTTTTTCTTTTTAGCAACGGAAACGGGCCTTCAGCTAATTTCTTCTTTCACTTTAGCAAACATCAGTGAGCATGCTTTAGCTTACATGTTGAACTTATTTGGATAATATTGTTTATTTAAAAGACAATTTAAAACTTGGAGAAGTAAGTGGTCACAGAAATACTACTCTTGCTTGCCACTAGGACTTAAATAACCTTGAGACAGATTAAGGTCATTTTTTCCCTTCTTTATAACGTTACTTTGTTCCAATTTTTTCCCCCAATTCTTGTTCGATTATGTTTTTTTTTTTTCTTTACTCCTGAACTGAATGGCATCTACAGCAAACTATTGTTGTAGCAGACATTGATTTACCAAAATCATTTTAAGAAGAAGATGAGAACAATTAGGAAAAAACGTAATTACGCACCTTTATGAAAATTTGCAGCACACTCTCATGTAAACTATTATTTTCTATGTTATTGGCATTAACTTATGGATTAATGACTAATGCCTACAGTTTGCAGCGCGTAGGGCTGAAACATTTACACGTTTATACCAGACCGTATTTTGTCATACTCACATTAGTGAATATCTGTGGACCTCTGGAACAAAGGTAGAGGACTGATGACACTGACCCAATGCAGAAACCAATAATCTTTTTAGTAGTAAAAGGCTGAAGAAAACAAAGGGGGAGAAGGTACTTTACACAGAAAAACAAAACAAACAGAAAGCATTCTTCCAATCAGTTTAGCAAATAAACAGGACTCACTGTGATGGTGCTAACGCTAGAGGTTGAGAGCAAGGAGCGACTTCTGAACCCAGAAGAAATGATTTTATTCTGGGGACTTACATCTGGGAGCTGGGTGAGGCTTGTGGCAAAGCATAAGAAGCACGATACACCCACCATGAGCAAATGCGTCCTGCCTGGTGAAAAGACAACATCTAAGTTAGTCAATCAATAGAACAGACGACACATCATCACAGCTAATCAGATAAATACAGGGTACACAGATCTCATCATGTCAATAGCACACAGGTCTAAAAAGGCTACAAGATTCAAGGAGAGGCACTGGTTCTTCTATTGAAAACTGCTGACAAAAATAAATACAAATAAAAAAACTCACCTTGAGAAGCTTTGTTCTTCAGCTTGTAGTATGTGTACATACTCAGCATGATCAAGTCAGCTGCAACGTAATAAATAGCTGTGTATTGCTGGATGAAAGGAAGAAAGACAAACAAGTCGGAGATCAATTGGGGGGGGGGGGGAACGACTTTCTTAACAACAATTTAGCTGTTGTCATGGAATTTGCTTAAAAACAAAACAACAGCAGCAGCAGCAACCAAAAAGCAGTCTACAAATGTTGAATGCGTCAGTATTTCTATGCAGCCCATTGTGAAGCTAAAACAACATGACACAAATTGTACTGATCATGAAACAGTTAGCTGATATAAACTTGAAAATGCCACATTTTTGGGGGCATTACACTACAAAACTCACAAAGTTTGGGGGGTTTTCTTGGTTATCTTTAATAAAACAAAATGTAAGAAATAAAAGAACAGTAACACATAATTTCTGATGTTTTACAAACACCACTGAGCAATCGCCATTGCTTTTAATATTTATTTATTTTTTTTACATTAAACTCCTCTTAAAGATTAGATCCCTACATCTTACCTGAAGCGGAAGCTGATCTGCCAAAAAGGAGCCTGTCAGATTGCATGAGTCACCTGCCAACCACAACAGCAAAAACCAAATGGAGAGCGCTTGATCCATATTCCCATTTTTCCACGACTTGTAATACTGCCTGTAACCAGAGGAAGTATTACAATCAGTATTACTAATCTTTGATTAATAAGGGATGGGTGACATGCAAATATACAGGTCAATTAGTTCAGTTAGGGTTTGCTCTGAGAGCCACAGACACCAACATAAACACTTACGGAAACGAAGACACGAGGAAGCAGAGGATGGACAGGAGGCCCAGGTAGACGCTGGCCATATCTCTGGCATCTTGGGCACATTCCCCAAGGCCCTCCCAAACCCATTTGGACCCATTAGGACACAGAGAAGTGATGTTTTCTGAAGTGGTCCATCCAAAGGTGGTGCGTGTGAGGACTCCGTCGGCGGACATTGTTCTTCAAGCTGACCGACTCCTCTGTAAAAACAACACCTTCAGCTTATGAAACCGGACGTTCACTACACAGTCAGCACTAGCGCTGAGGACACCACCGATAACACCACATACGGACCTCAAACTGAATTAAAGGCCGTTAGAAACTGACAATGAAAACAGCTGCTTCACGTCCGCATTCAGCTAGCATCGTCCTGAAACCCTTTCAGGTGTAATACAAGAGCAGATAACAAGAAAAACAGTCTGTTAGCTTAAGCTGCTAAGCAGTAGCTACCTGATAACCGTTTACTGGATCTTTTACGTGGATAACATCACCAAACGACCCCACTCATAGTAAACAAAGTGCAAAATTAATCTTCCCCGTGAGGTGTCAGCGGAGTCCTCAGAAGAACAACTTCTCAGAAATGGCAGATAAAAACGAAGCAAGTAAGAAACAAACAGGTTCAACGTGAGCTGATTGGTGGATCCACAATGAAACGCGAGTCACGTGACGACATACTTGTCATAGGACTTGCGGCGCAAATTAAACGAGCTGGTCCTTAAAGAAGTTCAATTTGATTCAGAGACGTTAACGCATTGATTTTAATCCAGTGTAATTTAACTGTATTCATTTTAATCGGTTCGGTTATTTATAATGTCGACAAATTGTAAAATAAATGTTTTTCTGATTCACACAATTTAGTTGTGAAAAGTGTATTTTGACGGAGGGACATGCTTACAGTATGTTTTCCCGTTATTGCCACATACCTGCAGAAGTGAGGCTCACACATTTCACATACTCTCATCACATATTACCAAGTCCTGTTAACGTGGATTATCCATTAGTTATTCTAGCCGTTATTGGGCACGTGGTCTACTACAAATTAACAGAATTTCAGTAAGCAGCATACACACGATGATCAGTTCAATACAAGTTAATCCTGCTGTATGTAATACATAAATAAATAAATGAAATAAAATGACAAATGTTTCGCTGAACTTTAAACTCAGAGAGGACAACTGCGGTAATTTTATTTGCCGTGGCAAAATGACCAAATATTAAAATAAAAATGTTTTTGATAATTTTTATATTCCGCAATTAAACCCTACCTGAAAAGCACGATTAACTCCAACGTCAGATGTTGAACGGAAAAGAAGAGAGAGGACTCCTCATTTCCTAAACCACTCCACGATAGTGTCAGCTGACACTGTCAGATTGGCGACTCAGCATCTAAAGTCTCTGTTGTCAGCTCGTGACTTTTATTAACAGGCTTCCTAAGTGTCCGACGTCACGTGGTCGTCGGAGACCAGACGCACAAGTTTTGTGTGTCAGAGTCACTACAACATGAAGGAGACGCTGAGGTCTGTCTCAGATTTCCTCTGAAGGAACAGTGCATCAGTTCAAAGGAACCCAAGAGGAAATGATTCCTTTTTACTGACCGAAGTCTGTTTAATGTCTTTCAGATACTTTAATGTAGACCTGGAATGATGACGGTTGTAGAAGATGTGAGACATGTTACTAGGACCTTATTTAATAAGCCTGCAGCTTTAGTAAGCCTGATGATGTAACTAGAGTAAATAATTACTGACATCTGACGTTACAAATGTATCAGGTATGTCGGTATAGTCGCTATTAATGCTGGTCAACCTCTGGCTTTATGTGCTTTCCTTGTGACAGGTGTACAACAGGACTCGAGGCTTCCTATAAAGAAATGTAGCTGTGATGCTGTGAGCGGCACCACAAAGGAATATCCTGAAATCCCACACCATAACAGGTCGAAACTAGAATTATCCATCATCATGATGACATTAGGGCAAACTGATAACCTCAAACCTAATCCACACAACACATTTTCTTTGTTATATTTCAAGAACAGGTTTTATTGATGACGCACCCAAACACTAATACGGCAGGAACACCTTCAATGGGCTAGATTCTCTTATTTACATAATGTTTCCACAAAGTCATACAAATACTTGATAGGCTTCTTGTCAAAGTATATATTTAATACATTAAACAGAACAGGGGATTTCTTTGTTTTTATAAAGCAATTGTCACAACAAATCTACATATGAAAACGGATGATAGAAAAGAAACGACTGATTGCTAACTACTTCAAAACAAGTTCTACTTCAAAATCTGTCCTAGCCAATCTGAATGTCCATGAAAAGATAAGGGAATTCAGTTCTTCCATCTTTCAGTCCTTAAAGAGTTCTCAGAAAAGCAGATGTCTAGTGTAGTTGAGAGTAATTCTTTCAAAAGGCATGGATGAAATAAACCCAGCTTCTTGTACAGAATTTCTCATCCGTTTCCTGTATCCAATGAGAAGCGTGGGATATGAGGAAGACAGTTTTTCACTTCTCTCATTTCCTTTGTAACGAGGGTCTCACTTGATGTGGACCACTTTCTCATCCGGTTTCAACCGTTTGCGCCGGGGCTGTATGAAGTCGTCCTCGGAGTCGTCTGTATTGTCGTCGTCCTTTTCTTTTTCTTGCGGAGACTCAGGTTCAGCGGTTTCAGGAAAGCTTTGGCCTGGGAAGATCTGCTGCAACTTCTCCTCAAAGTACAGGCCCACTGCCTTGCCGGATATCGCCATCTCTGATCCCACCTGCCAGAGGAGGAGGAGGAGGAGGAAGAGGTGGGAAAAGGAGTGACATGAAGGAAGATGGTGTGAGAGCGCCATTGGGCAGCAAGAATGAATAGGTTGAAGCGGGAAGAGGAAGAGGAGAATGAGGAGACAAATTAGATCTGGTTAAGACTCCTGATGGCGGGGTAACAACGGCTCAACCTTGCTGTACAGAGGAGGGATCTCCTGCCTCCCTGTCCCACTGTGGCTCCCTGAAGTATTTCCAAAATATTTGGAAGTTGCCAAAATTTTAGTGATCTAATCAGCCAGTAGGGTCAAATACAGTATCTGAACATTTAAAGGTTGAACTCCTCAGATGCTCACTATACGCACACATACAAAGCACACACGTGCATGTCAAATAGGAACAAAAAAACCTAAATGTCAACAAGTATTACTAACAGCCTCCACCCTTTGCAAAATAATAATAAAAAAAAAAGTAGTAGACAGGCACTGGATGCACCATGGCTTAGACGATAAAACTAAACAGACTTGAAGCCATCAACACAATCAAACAGAAACACTTTTAAACGTATTTAATTTGAACCTCCAAACATCCTCTCATCTAACATTCTGTTCTTACCAGGTGCAGTCAAAATGACACTTTAATCTTCATACATCATCTAAGGAAATTCTCTACTCTTCAATAAAGTGGTACAACATTTCTCGGAGCCTCAGTGGGAGGGGGCAGGAGATCTGCACTCCATTTGAAACGGCTTACCTGTGTATTAATCTGTTTCTCCTCATCATAAACCTGGATTATTCGAGACATCTAAAAAGGGGCAATAACATTACAACAAAGACAGTGAAGCAGCAGGGGGGAAGAAAAGAGTTCACAGCATAGGCAGGTCATATAATAACAGATCAGAAATCTGTTCAGGCCTACTGTGCTCGAATGCAAAGGTGCGTATCCCCGTCTCATTACTGCGGAAATTAACAGCAGGTAAAGATCGCACAGGATACAGGAAACCACACGCAGCTAGTGATAACTTTAGTAAATCCAAGTTTAGCTATCTGGCTTTTTTTTTTCCCCTGTATCAACAACAGCAACATTACCCATTTTACAGCCCCAATTTTTATAGTAAATTTACATTAAAATGTAAATAGTACAGAATGCAATGAGAATTATTTGTAAATCACACATTTTATGCACAGTGAAACACAGAAAACATCAAATGTTCAAGCTCTGGCATGTTACTATTCCATAAAAAATAAAATAGCTCACTTTGAATTTGACGGTAGCAACACATCTTCCAAAAAA
>VURO01027344.1:12877-23070 GCA_015108175.1 Pelvicachromis taeniatus
CCACCCCCCACAAAAAAACAAACACAAAAACTAAAAAAAAAAAAAAAACAAAAAAACAAAACAAAAAAAAAAAAAAAAAAAAAAAAAAAAAAAAAAAAAATCAAACAAAAAATAAAAAAAAAAACAAAACATTAAAAATAAAAAACAAAAAAAAAAAAAAAAAAAAAAAAAAAAAATAAAAAAAAAAAAAAACATTCAAAAAAAAAAAAAAAAAAAAAAAAAAAGTTGGGATGGGACCATGTTTCATGTTTCAACAATAATCTGTAAACACATGGGAACTGAGGAGAGCTGCTGCTGGATGTTTGGGAGAGCAATGTTGTCCCACGCTTATCTGATGTAGGACTTTAGCTGCTCAACAGTCCTCGATTTTCTTTGTCATTTTCATTTCCACTTTGCCTCAGTCCATTTTAAAATGAGCTTTGGCCCTGAGGAGACAGCAGAGTGTTTGAATCACGTTCATATGATTTCTTCCATATGCATCGATTGCCATGACATCATCCATTATCACCCAGTACTGTTCCAGCCTTGAGATTTCTCTGGACTCTCAGAATCTTTTGATGATATAATGTATTGTAGATTGTTCAAACTCAGAATATCCACAATTTTATGTTGAAGAACATTATTCTGAGATTGTTCCACCATTTGTAGACACAATTTATGTAGACTGGTGAACCTCTGCCTGTCTTTATGTCTGAGAAACTCTGCCTTATTAACATGCATTTTACACCCAATCATGTTACAGATTGGATATTAACCTAATTAGCTTCTAAATGTTCTTCCAGCTGATGTTTTTTTAGTACCACTTTCTTTTCCAGACCTTTATTACCCTCATCCCAGCTGTTTTGAGACCTGTTGCTGACATCAAATTGAAAATGAGAAAATAAAAAAAAATACAAAATGTAAATAGTAAAAAAAGTCTCAGTTGAAACATGTTATGCTTTCTATGTTCCATTGTGAATGAAATATGGTTTTATGAGATTTACAAATCAATGCATTTTGTTGTTGTTGTTGCTTTTTTACACCGCATTCCATACATTTTTGAAACTGGCATTATTCCTCTAAAAGAAGTGCATCTCAACCACTGGTATTAATAAATTAATAAATGTATTTCTGGAAGCGACCATAGCATTTAACATGGACACACATGCCATCAAGCAGCAAGTGAATTCCCAGCTGGTCACACCTTTACCATTTTCCTCTTCCCTGACTCTCCCCCTTTCCCATCTATACTCACTTCTATCCAAATGAATGAAATGAATGAATGAAAATGCCAAAAACTATAAATGATTTTACTTAACTTTATATTTTGCAACTCACATAATCACTGGAATGACTCACCGATATTTGGCAACTCTCGTTGAAAACCGTAAAATCCCTATGTATTCCCACAAACCTAATGACATTATCAAAGGCTTCAAATATAGGCTCAAGGATTTTGCTTCAGTGAACCAGGTGGTACCCAAGATGCTGCTAGTTTACACTTTAGTGCTGCCCCTCTCCAAAGGTCTCCATCACAACCTCATAAGCCTTTGAAAATCTCTAATCGAGACTTGTAGGAAGATTATTCTCACCAGGCTCGGTGAGCATTTTCTGCATTGGCTGTTCTGTATTCTGTCTTCAGCTCCTGATTTTTATTAAAGGAATCCAATTTATTTTAGTAAAAATGGTTTCTCAGGTTTTAATTAATAAAGGGATTAAATTCATCTAGAAAAATCTAGGATTCGACATGTGTTCCTCTTATTACTGCCAAGACAAGTCACACCAGTCATTACTCACTAATTAACAGCTCACTAATTACTTCCACTTGAGTCCTCTTATTACATTACAGTGATGAAGTCCAGCTCAAATTTATTTCCTGTCATAATATTACATTCCAACTAATCACATGATGTCTTGACCAACATCCTTCACAGATGAGAACCATACTTGCTGTTAATTTCAGTCACATTATATTACACCGGATAGTGAAGTCATGCTACAAGGCTCAGTGCTCACAGTCACCATTAGCCAGAATTGTAGGCCAAGTCCAGACTTCCTAATAAACCACCAGCATTTCAGTGCCACAAAACACCAAAAATAAATACAGCCATATGTAAAAATGCATTACTTCTCCTAAGGAGAATGCACGTGAACATTAAATGAACTGTATTAAAAATAAACAAGTAATCACAGCCATCCATTAAAAAACAAAAATGTGGGTTTTCAATATAATGCAAACAGTGTTAAGAGTCACACGGTGTTCTTGCAGCCAGTGTAAAAAAAAAAAAAAAAGAGCACAGTGACACTCACTCCATCCTTCAACAGCCAGTGTTAGTGTACAAAACTGAACACACAGTGCCTAAACACCCAAATTCCCTTCGAAATACCGGACAGTCTTCCTAATCAGGTTAGACAAATATGATGGTTTGCCTTTTATTGTTTGACCACGAATATGGTCAAATAATTCAAATTTTTGAATGAACAGGCAATTCAAATATCAAACCATATCAGTCTAACCCACGTCTGCATGCACACACACAAGCAGATGCCATTCCCCAAAGCAGTGTCAAGACTCATGCTGCTCACCTCGTTGTATTCTGCACAGTTTTTGAAGACCAGGCGCATATCGGACACAAACTCCTGGACAGACTGGTAGTACTGGGAACTCCGCAGCTGCAGCTTCTTCTTCACCTTCTTTAGGTCCATGGGTTGCTTGATTATCTTGTAATAGTTGGGTACCTAGAAGAGCAGGTCAGATAACGTCTCAAATTATTTTACATGACTGCAAACATTTTTCTTGTGGTCTTACAAATGAGACGTAAACAAATGTTTGTAGATTGTAAAGATTTCTGAATTTGGAGATTTTCCCCAACAGCAGATCAGACGTTTCAAAACAAAGATGCATTTAAACATTGTCATAACCCACAACTGTGGAAGCAGTGATTTCCAGCCATGCTATAGTGCAGTCCAATATAAATGGGCATACAGCAAAATGAAACCCATTATTAGCACAGCATGTTTGAATAACTCATACAGAATAAATGCCAAAGAAGATGTGAAATGATACGGTACAAAAATCTACACAAACTTGTGTAGATTTTGATGTCTGTATCAGGAGATCCTACCCTTTGGACCTAGTGTCGTAACTTCTAACTTTCTAAGGACAAGAGACAGCAATGAGACTATGACCTCAGATGCCTCTGGCCTGAGCAGTAGATGAAAATCAAAATACCATTTCACTTTTAAAATGTTAAACTTTTTCTTTCAGCATTTCTGCCTTTATTTACAGCTTGACAGTAAAGACCGGTAAAAAATGTGAGGCGAAGCAAGAGGAAGACATGTGACAAAGGTGAGTGGCTGGGACATGTAAATGCTGTGGTCACGCTGGTCTGGTGTGCCAAACCACCAGACCACAGGAAGACCCACCCCGAAGAAGCACTTAAAATATAAAAGGTGGTGCTATATTGTGGTAACAGAGTCTGAGAAGAACAGACATTTTTCAGTACATTAGAAAAAATTTTAAGATTACAAAAATCTAGCATAAGTGTTTCCAGTGAGCTCATAAGCTACTGTCAGTTTTACAGCACTCATACATTTATGGAAAAACAGGAAATACAAGCGTGAATGTCGAACAGCGCACAAAATGAGGAAATATTAAATTTTGCTAACAGCACAAGGAAGTAGAATTTTCACAGCAGCAATGGTGGTGTAGCTTAGCGGACACGGCGCTACTTACAGAGCTAGGAACAGGTTCCCTAAAGCCCACGCTGAGCTCGTGACAGAAGATGTACAGCAGGAGGCGTTCACATTTCTGAGGACATAACAAGAGAGAATTAGTTGCCTTGTATCAGTCACGGCAATGTGGATTACTGTGGTTGTTTTACTGACCCTTTGGTCCTCAGCACTCAGGCTCTGCTCTCCTTTGCCCTTCCTGCTGTCATCACAGTACTCTATTTCAGGGGTGGTTATACTCCGACAAAACGTGCAGAGAAAGTCGCCCCTGTGACACACAAATAACACACAGCACATTCAGAATCACATTGAAGTGCGTTTTGGGGTTTAAAGAGATCAATGCTGGTATCAGCCTGTTTTTCTGTTGTATCTGTGGCTTCCTGAAATCCACCCAACTACATTTTACTTTTAAATCTGTTATTGTGCTTTTGAGGCTTTATTGCATCTGTATTTCAGTGCCACTAAACTTTATTGTAACCTCACAAAAATAAGATTTTAAAGCATTTGGGAGAGCTGTTATTTTTTTCAGGGGCTGTCCCCATCAATAAAATAAAACTCCATTGTAATCACTTACTTTGGAAATATTTTTATGGTGGGTACATGGCATTTCATGTGAAACACTTTGGGGCACCGGTCACAGCACAGCAGGTCACCGCCATTGATACAAACAGCACACCAGTCTTCATTGGGGTCGTCCTCTTTCCCTTCAAGACTCCCCGCCCCAGCAGAAGCCTCACTCCTTTTGGTCTCTCCCCCCTTATTTGAGTTTCCATTAGTGAGTGGAGCGACTGTCGTGCTGCTGCTGCTCTCTGTGAATGACGAGGTAGTGGAGGTCATTGTGGTTGTGGAAGAAGATGACGCGGCTGTACTGGAGTCACTGAGTCCAGGACAAGGTGTCTCAGACTGAGGTTCTGTTTTGATGCGCTCGCCTAGAGCCTTGAGAGCATCTTGGTCTGCAGATACAGCTCCCAGGACAGGATGGGGGCTGTTCTCTGGACTGCTCATCTTCAGGGGAAAAGCACACACAAAGCAGTGTTTCAATGCAATATGACAAGGTTTGACAAAATACAGATAGACCTCCATTTAACTACTGTAACTAAATACAATTTTATCAACAGTCTTGTCATATCACTTTTACTGTTAAATTTGCAATGCTGTACTGCAATATAATAATATCAAATTACAACTGCTCATATCATACCATGCAGGCACTCCTTCCAGCATCTTTGCCCTGCTCTGTCTTCAGAGAAGAAGCTGGACAGCTATAGCTGTCATCTGTACCAGGCTCCTGCTTCACTGTCACCTGCTCCACCGCTGCTCCACCTCCTGCCCCCCCCCTTCCTGCAGAACTACAGCTGAAACAGAGAAAACAAAAAGAAACCAAATTTTATAATGCTCACTCATTAATGATATATAATCGACTTATGAATAAACCTGTATAACTGGAAGAGAACATGAATTTTGTTCTGACTCAGTCGTTTTTGTGAAGCACTACCTATTGTTAATAGTTAAGCTTGAGATGGTTATTTTATTCAAAATAACTCTTTGTTCTGCACTCTGATTTTGTCTGTCCAAACAAACCTTTCGACACTGATCAAAAAAATAAAAGGGAACACAAAAATAAGACATCCCAGACCTGAATTAATGAAATATTCTTATTAAATACTTTGTCAGCACATTCAACTATGTAAAGAACAAAATCACACAATGATCAATGGAAATCAAATTTAGCAACCCATGGAGGTCTGGATTTGGAGTCACACTCAAAAATAAAGTGGACAAACACACTACAGGCTGATCCAACTTGATGTAATGTCCTTAAAACACATCAAAATGAGGTTCAGTAGTGTGTGTGGCCTCCACGTGCCTGTATGACCTCCCTACAACTCCTGGGCATGCTCCTGCTGAGGTGGCAGATGGTCTCCTGAGGGATCTCCTCCCAGACCTGGACATCCGCCAACTCCTGGACAGTCTGTAGTGCAACGTGGTGTTGGTGGATGGAGCGAGACATGATGTCCCAGATGTGCCCAATTGGATTCAGGTCTGGGGAATGGACGGGCCAGTCCATAGCATCAATGCCTTCGTCTTGCATCTGCTGACACACTCCAGCCACATGAGGTCTAGCATTGTCTTGCATTAGCAGGAACCCAGGGCCAACTGCACCAGCATATGGTCTCACAAGGGGTCTGAGGAGCTCATCTCGGTATCTAATGGCAGTCAGGCTACCTCTGGCGAACACATTGAGGGCTGCACAGTCCCCCAAAGAAATGCTACCCCACACCATTACTGACCCACTGCCAAACCGATCATGCTGGAGGATGCTGCAGGCAGCATAACGTTCTCCACGGGGTCTCCAGACTCTGTCACGTCTGTCACATGTGCTCAGTGTGAACCTGCTTTCATCTGTAGAGAGCACAGAGCACCAGTGGAGAAGTTGCCAATCTTGGTGTTCTCTGGCAAATGCCAAACGTCCTGCGCGGTGTTGGGCTGTGAGCACAACCCCCACCTGTGGACGTCGGGCCCTCATGGAGTTTGAGCTGACACATGCACATTTGTGGCCTGCTGGAGGTCATTTTGCAGAGCTCTGGCAGTGCACCTCCTGTTCCTCCTTGCGCAAAGGCGGAGGTAGCGGTCCTGCTGCTGGGTTGTTGCCCTCCTACGGCCTCCTCCACATCTACTGATGTACTGGCCTGTCTCCTGGTAGCGCCTCCACGCTACGGACACTACACTGGCAGACACAGCAAACCTTCTCGCCACAGCTCGAATTGATGTGCCATCCTGGATGAGTTGCACTACCTGAGTCACTTGTGTGGGTTATAGACTCCGCATGATGCTACCACTAGAGTAAAATCACAGCCAGCAATCAAAAGTGACCAAAACATCAGCCAGAAAGTTGATGTTGTCTGTGGTCTGTGGTCACCGCCTGCAGAACCACTCCTGGTGCAGAACCACTCCTTTATTGCTAATCGTCTGTAATTTCCACCTATTGTCTATTCCATTTGCACAACAGAATGTGAAACTTATTGTCAATCAGTGTTGCTTCCTAAGTGGACAGTTTGATTTCACAGAAGTGTGATTAATTTGGAGTTACATTGTGCTGTTTAACTATTCCCTTTATGTTTTTGATCAGTGTATGTAATAAATGCAGAACAAAAACGCATGATTTCCGAATCAGAAGAATGTTCCTCCTTAGATGCAAAGTTGTCCGATTCCTGTTCCAGACCACATACATTATATCTAAAATACTCTTGTTAAAATATAAATAACATTGCAAAGTTTCCAAATTTCACATCAAATTTAACAGAGTATGTGATATAGAGCACCTTTAATACATCTTGCTTAGAAGAAGCAAAGACTTCCTGAAATGCTGGATCTACAGAGAAGACACTTTTTTTGTTTTCTGTTGATGCTCTGACAGGACTGCACTGCAGTTCTTCAGCTCTTGTTGGCTGCAATGACTTTTTGTCTTTGTTATTTTAGCTCAGACTTTCAATAGGTGACTAAATTAGCCAGTAAGATGTATTTGTTTTAATGTGATTGTGTTGTCAGCATTTCAAAGACGCTAAAGAGTCCTCCAATTAGTTTTAATACATTTGGCTGAATCTCAGCACACAGCAGGCTCCTGTAAACCTGTGCTGTGCATTCATCCTGGTGCCTCCATCTGCACTAAAATCATCAGTGAGCCAGCATTTGCGCTGATTACCCATAACAGAAGCACCGCTTAGCTTGCAAGATGAGATGGTATAAAGAGCAGTTGCTGTTTTTCCTTCAGTTTCGTTTTTACAGAGGCAGCTTTTTAAAAATTGCATCAACCAAAATCCACAATTCTACTTCGCATCTTTGTACAAACAACAACTCCTCAAGCTTTGGTGACTGTTCTGTTCAGTCATTTTCTTCACAAAGCAATTTCTTACTCCCATCTATCAGGACATTTTCTTCTGAGTGAATGATGTTGTGATAAAACAAAAACAACAGTCAATCCATCCACAACAGATTTTTGCTTAAGCTCCTCGCGTCACCAGAATTCAATCTTAATCTAAACGGCACCTTTTTGTGCCCTATTAGTCCAACTACTTCTGAGCCCATTAGTGCACATATAAAGTGTTTTCTCACAAAGTTCTTTCAGAACTAAAATAATATCTTTGAAATTAAAAACGAGGCTTTATATATTCATATTTACCTCTTACATCATTATATTATAGCTACAGATGTAAACTATATAAATGTACGTTTTACATTATTGTGGACCCAACACTATGCTAAAAGGCATGGAAACACTTGTACATTAGCAAATCTCTTCTTATAAAATAAAATGCTAATAAAATGTTGGCTTATATTGTCTTACCTGCCCCTGCTGCCTGTGCTGGAGTTGCTTGAAGGCCGTGCTGGCGTATGGGAATTAGACACACCTGCAGACATAAATGAAATGAGGGATAAAACATCAGCGATCACCTCTTACTCTGGGTACACATTAAAGCTCTTCAACATGTACACAGCACTTAAGCAGGAAAAGAAAAGAAGAAAAAAAAAAAAAATCTGTGTCATTTAGATCAAAGGCTATAAATCCAAAGCTATTAAAGCCGCCCAAATTTCACATAGACTGTACGTGATTTATAACTGCAACACTGTTGCAAATAAAACTAAACTAAACACTAAATGACATTTAAACATGACATGTTTTTCAGTAATCCCTCTCTTGTTATACCCATGTAGGTACCTGAAGATCCAGGAGAGTGTGTGGATAGTCCAGGTGAGGGGTTCATGTCCACTGAGCCCAGCTGAAGCTTGCTGGCTGTGATGCCACGATACATAAGGTCTCCAAGGTAGTTGGTACCTGCATCTTCTAACTACAAAAAAAAAAAGATTGATGGAAGAAATAGATAAAGAAAGGTTATTGAAGAAGCCAAAAATAAAATAAAATGAATAATGAAATAGGGATACCCAAACAGGGTAAACACCACAAGCCACAGACAAACAGACTATATCACTCCAACATATACAGGCTTTATACATTTTTTACATATGCATTTTAATATTTATGGTTCAACTATGTGCCTGTTTTTAGTGCTGTGATACAAAATCTGCTAACAAAGAGTTAACACTTCATATAATTTATACTGATTACATTTCAAATGTTTTTTTTTTTTTAAATGTAAAACAAGTTGATTGTTAATAAGCTTAATTTTGAAAACTGAACAACATTTAAACATGCTTACCTGGATGGGAGGAATCTCAGGTACGCAGGGCAGGTTCTCAGGATTGGTGACGGATGGGATGAGCTCAATAGGACCCATGGCAGGGTTTACAGGGCTACGGTGTGCATGGGCACCGGCCATACTAGCACTGGTGGGACTCGTGGGATTGGCATTATGCAGGGATGCAACTGGAAACGGGCCTGCATGCCCTGGATTAGAATGCTACATGGAAAAAGAGAATGGAAAGTATAGAGGACAAGGAGGGAGGAGGGAAGGAGGTCACTCACTGAGGTTTAAATAAGATAATAAATTCTTTGTTGTGCAAACAACATGGCTGCATCATCATGCATTTGAATGACCACACATGCTGCACAAGACAAATTAATGCCAAAGTAAGAAAAAAGTGCCAAACCCCTGATTGTAGTAAGAAACGAAACCTTTGGTGGCTCATCTCAGATTCTATAGACATCTGGACACAAAGAAAAAGGGGCTGGATATAGTGGAGGTTTTCTTACCTAGTCGTGCATGCAGGCAGCAAATGTACACTTTCATATTGTACAGTAAATGGTATTCAAGCAAATTCATATGTACAGATACACTGGAGAGGCAGTGTTAAGCAGAGCTGCAGGAAGTCCTTTGCAGCCTTCTCTGAAACTGTTGTTTCAGATTTCTTTTTTAATAAATCATTAATGATGTGTTTGAATGTTATACTTATCACATTTAAATTTAATTTGTGTGCAGAAAATTTAATTTAAAAATTAATTTTTCCATAATAGCACAGCTAAATTTGAAATTAAAACCTGAATGGACTTTCTATAATAACCCTGCCGTAATTCAAAGTCAAAATTAACTGCAGTCACTTGAGGACAAAAAAAAATGTTTCTTTGCTTTTCTGAATGAATAATATTGTTAAATTTACGAGAAAAGATTTTATAGGGTGGGCCATTTATATGGATACACCTTAATAAAATGGGAATGGTTGGTGATATTAGTTCTGTTTGTGGGACATTAGTATATGTGAGGGGGCAAACTCCTCAAGATAGGTGGTGACCATGGTGGCCATTTAGAAGTCGGCCATCTTGGATACAACTTTTGTTTTCTCAATAGGAAGAGGGCCATGTGACACATCAAACTTATTGGTAATGTCACAAGAAAAACAATGGTGTGCTTGGTTTCAACGTAACTTTATTCTTTCATGAGTTATTTACAAGTTTCTCTTTGTTCACAGCCATTGACATGTCGAAGAGGTTAACACGTGAGGAGCGGATCGAAATTGTGTTGATATCT
>VURO01027346.1:0-23635 GCA_015108175.1 Pelvicachromis taeniatus
CAGACACTATCTCTACTTTTAAGATTAGGCTTAAAACTTTCCTTTTTGCTAAAGCATATAGTTAGGGCTGGATCAGGTGACCCTGAATCCTCCCTTAGTTATGCTGCGATAGCTTCAGACTGCTGGGGGACCCCCTTGATTTATTGAGTTTTTCCTTTTCAGTCACCTTTCTCATTCACCATGTGTTAATAGATCTCCCTGCATTCAACCATACTTGTTATTAATCTCTGTCTCTCTTCCACAGCATGTCTCTATCCTGTCTTCCTTCTTTCACCCCAACCGGTCGCAGCAGATGGCCGCCCCTCCCTGAGCCTGGTTCTGCCGGAGGTTTCTTCCTGTTAAAAGGGACTTTTTCCTTCCCACTGTCGCCGAAGTGCTTGCTCATAGGGGGTCATATGATTGTTGGGTTTTTCACTGTATGTATTATTGTAGGGTCTACCTTACAATGTAAAGCGCCTTGAGGCGACTGATGTTGTAATTTGGCGCTATATAAATAAAATTGAATTGAATTGAATTGTGGTTTTGGGCTCTCACTGTTTCAGTGTCTGGAGTTTTAAATCAAGCTGGGCCTGCTGCTGCTCCCGCCCTCAGGAACAATGACAGAATGACAGAGAGAAGCATCCAATAGCAGCAGAGTTTACTACTCCAGACTGCAGCACTGTGAAAAACTATTGGCCCTTCCTGATTTCTTAGTTATTTACATTTTTGTCACACTTCCATGTTTCAGATCATCAAACCAATTTCCATATTACTCAGTTAACCTGAGTAAATACCAAATGCAATTATTAAATGATGATTCATTAATTAAAAGCTATCCTGGCCCTGTGAGAAAAAGTAATTCCCTAACCCTGATCACTGACAGAGAACTGTGATCGAGTGTTTGTGGTAACTGGCAGTGACTAACTAAGTGGCTGCTGGGTGCATCTCTGGGACTATTGTGACCTACTTTTGTGGAAGTGGACTTCTGGGAGGCGCCTTTGTTGCCGGGGATAAATGGCAGCAGTGCGATGTTCACAGCTCATACTTTACACGCTGAAGTTTATCCAAATCTCACAACAAGTGAAAATACAAGTGATTTTAAAAAAAAGATCCCTGTACAGTTGTTGTGAATCTTTATAAATCAAAGGGTTTGGATTTTGTGAAGGCTTACACACCATCCAGTACGTCTCTGCTTCACTTTTAATTTTCCATGTTAGCACAAAGTGGCAAACACACGTGTCTGAGTGATTCTCGTCAAACTATCCTGACCTCGGATGCGATCACACAGCTGAGCACTGGCTGCTGTGACTTGCAGGCAATTACTGTTGCAAAGATATTTATACATGTGCCAAATTCCACAGGGGTGACAGAGCGGCTTCTTTAGGGGTCACAGATCCGCCAGCAGAATCATCACTGAGACAACATGGTGGCATGGCGGGCAGGAGAGCGTGCTTTCAGTGACACCGGCACTCTGATAAGACCGCGGAGCAGACGCTTCTGGCATCAACTTTTTCATCAAAATGAAGCGTGAAACAAAAAAGCCAAAGAGGATTTTAATGAGAGCTGTTCATGTATGTCTCTGTCAGACGTCCAAAGTGTCTACAGCACAAAGCAACAACCGCTGTCTGCCCTGCTTCACTGTGGGAACAGCTACGATGTGAAAAGCACAGTAAGCTTTTAGAGTGGGGGAGCTTCTTTTTGGACTGTTTCTCTCTATTACCTCTGCAGTCAAAGCACAACATACAAGCGGCACGAGGGACCCCCAGAGAAACATCATCCACGCTCCGACAGTGTCACGTTCACTTTAAAGAGGAAACATGTCTGCTCACTGCGACCTTAAAACATACTAATAATGTTTGTGCCTGTGCATTTCCTGTGGTCACTGGCAAGAATGCATTCCCAATCCTGAATTTGTTTTCTGTCACCACCCGCCTGTGCTGCATTCAGGGGGCATCTGTAAATTGTGTACACAGAAATGAAACCTGGTTTAAAACTCTCTTCAAAAACAAACCGAATCAGTCAGTGGGATCAGTCAAAAAGCAGCGCACTGGGCGACGCTGTGTTAGACTGCAGTAACAGCTGGGCCTGAGTGGACTGTTTCACACAGGCCCAGCTGTGTGTCACTGTTTGTACACAGTCATGTACACCGGTACCTTGTTACATCTCATGTCAGCATTTTAATTTCGACTTTTTTATCCATCTGAGAGAACACCGTCACTGGCAATCATCTTAGATTTTACCATTTTTTAGCTGCTGCTAACCTGCTAAGGAGCCCGAGAGAAATAAGATAAAAGGCTTGACATGAGGAACAGCCAACATATCAGAGAGTTAGCTGTTCCCAGCGCATGTTTTCTTACCGGATGACCTCAGTATCACCTAGTTGCCTCTCCGCACAGTCTGTCCTCCCGTGGTTGGATGGACTCGAACTCCACTGTCTTGAACTGCAGCTGGACACATTAGTCCTCGCTCTGTTCCCTAGTTCCTCTGTCGGCTTCAAGGTCACACTAACGAGAAAGTAAAGCAAGTAGCGTTCATCTGCATTATGTTTCACGCAATCATTTATTTAAGAACGCGCACACAGCACCGCTGTGCATCACAACACCCTGAACAAGTACGACTCAGAACAACAAATACAGCACTCGGAAGACATGCAAGCAGAGTGAGAGAGCATGACTCAACAGTAAAGCATGCAGCGCTGGTTAACCCCACATAGCACGGCTGACTGCTGTGCGACAGAGCCACAGTCAGACCGGAGAAAAGCAACAGCGTGTGCTTCTGCCTTTTAAAGAGCCTGTAAGATAACGCTTTAAATAGGAGTGCTTGACAGCCACATGTTCTCAGAGATTTCTAAAACATCCACACAGCACTCGGTCCGTCTGTCAGTATGAAGGAGGCCTGTTCATTTTCCAGATTCCCAGGTTTCCACACTTGATCTGAAACAGACAGACGATCCAGCTGCTCACTAACTGTGTGTGGAAGAGCAGCTAAGACTCGACATCATCAACACGGCCCCTCTGTAAGGCTCTAAAGCAAGAACAGAGAATGTCCAACAGGTGATGTCACTGCTTGGTTCTTCTTCTGTGGTAAACCTCTTAACCCTTATTAGCTCATCAACAGATTCCCTCATCTGTCTTTTCCTAATCATGTTTAATTTGACTTGATGGAAAACGTGATGAGTTTGAAAAGGACAGCGTGAGCCGCACACCACTTTTTCATGTGAATTACATAAACATGAACAGCTCAAACATTATATAAGATGGAAAGCTTCCAGGTCTGAGAAGTGAAGACAACACGAAAGTGCCTTAAAGCTGGTCACCAGGGAACAACCTGTAAGTGAAGCATGACTTCTGATCCTACACAAGTCTATGCGAAAGCAGCTCTCTGAGCTAGCTAACACTGCTCTAATGAGTTCACAGGCTCAGTCACACATTTTGGGTCCAAACAAATAACCTATTAAATTCACTTTGTAAAAGGGACAGTGTACAAGAGAGGCAAAGAAATGAATGTTAGGAGTGATTTGTGAGAGACACATAGCAACACTGAGTTGGTTTGAACAAAGGATGCTCAATCTAGAGCTGCCAGGCAGGAGGAAATGAGGAAGCGCTCAGAGTGGATTGATGGATGCAGTGAAGGAGAACCTGCAGAGTGTTGCTGTGACAAGAATGGGAGGGTTCATGGAACAGGGTGAGATGGAGGCAGATGATCCGCTGTGGCGACCCTCCACCTGGAGCACTGAGACAGCGCACCAGCTTCAGTACATCAGCATGCTTGTGGGGTTAGTCCTCAAAGGAAGAGGGTGTTTGTTTTCTACCACAGTCAGAACTGGTAATTAAACCTTTTCTGCCAAATGAATAGACAGAAACGCATTGTCTGCAGTTTTCCACAGCGTTGGAGAAGAACAACTGCTTAATAAAGTGAGTATGGTGGTGATGAGCGTTCCTCCTCCGGGGTTAGAGCAGGAAAGGCTGTGGCATGAATGGAAGCATGCCTGTGCTGAGCAAGCAGCTCAACTGTACAGAGAGAGAAAAGCTAACAGCTGGAAAGAGAATGGCCAGATAGCAAAGCTCCCTCCCATCAGGCCTCATACACCCAGAGCGTGTGTGTGTGTGTGTGTGTGTGTGTGTGTGTGTGTGTGTGTGTGTGTGTGTGTGTGTGTGTGTGTGTGTGTGTGTGTGTCAGGATTTAGCTCTTCAAAACCAGCGCTTCACGGGGACATGAACTCTTCCATACCTCGTGTAACACATCTGTCCAGCAGTCTCCTGTTCTCTCCTTACTCCTCATATGTTTTTACTGCATCTTATTTTAAACCTTTTACATTTCCCTTAGTACTCGCTAATGTGTTTACTGAGCTCTACTACTCCACTGTCGTATTATTTATGTGTTTATAGTATGTATTCTGTATTTTCAGAAGGTATTTTTTACCTCACTACCTTTATGATATTTGCTTTCAGCTTCTTCAAAAGCGTAAAGGCTGGATGACCGAGAACCAAACAGCGCGCACACACACACACACCAGGAGAATCGGGTTGTTTGCGGACAGCTGCGCGGCTGTGCTTACCTCGCTGCGGTGGTTTGACGCAGAGATCAGCGTGTTGCTCCCTCACAGAGGCACAGGGTGCTGAGCTGCTTCCAGGTCCTTCATGAGGACGGAGTCTGCTGAAGCGGTTTCCTGAACTCACTTCGAGTGAAATCCAAAGCGGAGACAAACAGCGCTGTGACGCACGGAACGGCTTTACTTTGAAGGGGAGCTTCTTCCTGCAGTACAACGAGACCCTGCTCAGATTCGTGGATCAGTAATGAGCTGTGACAAGTTGTTCCAGCTCAGTTCAAGTGGGCTTGTACACCGAGAACAAGCAGACTGGCCACAGGGACACGCATGCACAGACTTGTTACGCTGAGCTCCTCAGACTGACCCCTCGTGGTACACGAACCAGAGTACACCAGAGAACAGTGACTGCAGTGTGTCTTTACCGCCCGCACACACACACACACACACACACAGTGCTCAAGAATGGAAAATAAGTCTGGGTCCCTCTGATCTCTGCATGCTCATATTGCCCCAGCAAGCTGGAGCAAATACTTATATATGAAGGTCATATTCATAAATTTCAATTAAGTGAAAATTAAGCAAATATCTTGTTAAATTAAAAACTAATCCACAATAAGTGTAAATTAAAAAAATCTGAATAATAATTACATGATAAAACAAAATATCTCCAACTCAGCATAGAAAAATGAACAGAATTTAAAAGTGGTTATTAAAATGTTACACAAGCAGCAGAGCAAATAATATCACATTCACTACAGCCAGGATATTCAGGCCATACTTGCACAGATGTTCCTGTATACTATGCCGGCCACTTGGTTATGGCGTTCCATGTATGCCCTGCCTGCTAGCATGTTGCGCCCTGCTGTTTTGTGCTGGACTGTCTCAGGGGCATCTTTACACAGCCTGCACCTGGGGTCTTGCCTGGTGTGATAGACATCTGCCTCTAAGGATCTTGTACTGTATCTGCTGTTTGTACATACCATGCAAGGACCTGTCCTTCCATAATGACTCCTCCTCTTGCTCCTCTACTTTCTTGGGTTTCTACCACCTGAGGTATTCACCAAGCACGGAGTGGTGCAGCGGGCTCAGAGCGCAGTACCAGGGAGGCTGAGATCCAGGTCAGGTAGTCAGGCTAATGAGCTTGCTTCCCTTTTTTGTGTTGCCCGAGACAGGAGGGAAATGTGGAGTCAGCTGACCATGCCAGAGCTGTTTGGTGCTGAACCATATTGTGTTACATGCCTAAAAGTGGCAAAACAGCCGATTGATGCTGCGTGGGGTCTGAATCATTCACATACCTACTTGGCTTGACTTTCTTTTAGGGGTTTCCACTGGGTGGTACCTGATACCAGAAACTTTTTTTTAGTACCAACTCACCTGGAGTTCCAAGCGATCTGAGGCTATATGAAAATGTCAGCAGACTGCATGCCACTGACTGGCCAGTCAATGGCAACTTGAGAGCGACCATTGCTATGACATCTTTCATTGTTGTGATGTTTGTGTTGCTTACTAATGACATTGCAGGACTTTCAGCGATATCGCTGTAACAACCTCACGCACAATAGGTGGTACTTCATTGTAATGGAAAACAACTGAAACAGAGTGGAGTAGTGTGGAGTTGAGCAGTGGAAAGGGGCTCAAAAGACTGAAAAAGCAATTTAATCATAACCAAGCTTTCAGACATGTAGATATCTTTACATTATTACAGCAGAATGATACAGAAGAGAAAATGTGTCGTTTATTATTACTAGTATTTATTATGACAGTATATGACAATACAAGATACACAAAGAAGTTTAAGTACTCAAACATATATATATATATATATACATATACATATACATATATACACACCAGAAGTGTGCAAAATGTTTGGGTGGTCTGAAACATTCTGACCACTTATATGTCTACCAAACACACCATCTGACACTTACTCATTGTAAGCCATTTACAAACATGGCAGCCTACCAGGGAAAAGAAATTCTAACCAAAAGCATCGTTTTCATAACAGCATGTAGCGGGTGAGTCCTCCCCCTCGGAGCTCCCGCAGGCGCTGGCAGTGTCGCAGCATGTTCAGAATCCCCTGAAAGCGCTTGTCCACCTTCATCTGGGTAAATTCACGAATGTCATCCTCCACAACAAAATACTGACCTGCAAAACATTTAAGCACAAGTGTGAGACTTTTGTGTTTTACAAACAATGTTTTCTCAGAAATTGACCAACATGGATATGATAATGTACTTATAAAGAGCCAGTTGAAAAACGTGATCTTAAATATCTAAGATGTGGATTTGCATTTAATGATTTGTCCACAAAGCTTAAAGCAAAATAAACACAAGCAAGTATAAAACCAGTACTCTTTGTTTTTGAATTTTCAGGACAGTTTCGTTTGCTCCGTTTAGTCCAAACAGATTTTACATTGCTTTTTATGACTCGTGAATACTTAAAAATCAAAGAAACAAATAAAATAAATGGCAGCAGAAGTCAAAGGTCTGTGGATCATTTAAAGCCTATATTTAACTGAAAACACTAAAATGACAACATATCAAATATTTGAACTAAGAAGTCTACCAACTGTCTTGGGGGGAAAACCCAGAAACGCTTTCAAAAACATTCACATTGATTCTAAAATGTAACCTAAGGAAACGAAGGAACTTGGAAAGAAAGAAAGCTCCTTCGACTACCTTGACCTCTGTGACTGAAAGCCTACACAGACAGTCTGTCATCCTGGGATGTGCACAAGTAGCAAACAATTCTAGCTTGCAGGATACCTTTTGTATCTTTGGTCTCTTGGTCCTTAAAGCGCTGGTGCAGCTTTCGCGAGTGACCGTTGAGTGCTTTGAAGGACTGATGGACGATCTTGTACTTGGCTGCTACAGCAGTGTTAATGCTCTCCACTGCTGCATTGAGCTGCTCATATGTCACACGTCCTTTCATGTACCTGTATGGACACGCATCAGAAAAACAATGTTTCATGTTATGTCTTCAGCTATTATGGGAGCAATAGTGAGAAGTATGAGCATAATGCTGAGCCGACTGTGGCCAGACTGCCCCATGATGAAGGCTGGAAGCCAAAAATCAGAGAACTCAGGAAGGATGTTCTCTGTCGGGTAGCAAAAGCACAAAAGCACAAGGGCAGATCCAGCCAGAGCTCAGACACTTAGTCCTGCAGGCCATGAGTAAGCGAGACATCGACCCACTGATCCACCACAGCAAGATCTAAACCAGGGATATCTGGATGTCCTTCGGACTGGATAAGTGTAGTCGAATGGTTGCAACGAAACGAAGGTGATCCGGAGCAAAGGGGCGGAACTACAGAAGGCAGAATAGTCAAATACTTCCTGAAAGTAAAACAGGCACTGAGAAGTCAGCTGAACAGTAGGAATAAGATCCAAGCCATCAAATAATCCCTAACAGTTATCAGACACCCAGCTGTAATAATAAGGAAATAGATGCCACTGATGTGAAGATATGGAAACTCCTCATAATGAAGAGACGTGTCCAGAATATTATATTAACACGCACGCATGTACGTTACAAGATGCTAGCAGGTAAGGCATACATGGAACCCATATGCCAGGAATGACCTGGAAGTTCCAAGGTCAAAATGAGATACCCCTTCTAGATTGATTAAGTGGGTCTCACAAAGGTGAACATCATACAGGATATGAGGTCATTTTGAATTACGATGAGGGATGATACTTACTGAGGGATGCTCTCAAACTCTGGCATAGTGACGAACTCCATCTCTCTGCCAAAACTCTTGCTGCTCTTTTTTTCAGCTGGCTGAACCTCTCCAGCTTCTTTCTGATTTATTGCAGGTTCGCTTCCTCTGAAAAATGACAGATAATAAGCATTTACTGCTTCTTTTGTATGGGGGGTGGGCTCTACAAGCAAAGTATAGCAACAGTTGAAAGCAAACATAATGCATTTGTCTTTATGCTGAGAAGAGCAGGAAAAAAACAAAAGACAACCAAACACCTTTTGACAGGAAGGACCAGGCTGGATAGTTAGTGATGATTTTTCAAACAAAGAGAAGTAAGAAATTGATCATAAATGACATTCTGTTGAAAGGGTAACATAACAAAAAAGATAAAAATGATAAAGTGGGTTGCCAAATATATTTGATTCATCGATCACAAGAGAAATACTGCTTTATTCAAAATAATATCTCCCTATTTTCCATTAAAAAAAACAACAAAAAACCCCCCAAAGTAAACAATGCAGGTATTCTCACTTAAGCGGGCCCTTCTTCCGGGGCATGTGTGGAGGGATGTTGTCCTTAATGTGCTGAACATCCTGCAGATGCTTTTGGTAAACCTCATCAAGTTCCTGAGAGAGAAAAAGAGACCGTCAAACCCTGAAAAACCCTCCACTCACTTAATGTTTTACTCTGGATGACTTCATTATTTGTTTTCATCTCTGTAATGTTTACCGTTTTTCCTGAATTCACAAAATTCTGGCATCCCCAAAGTGGATTTTAAGGAAACAAAATTTTGTTCATCTAGGTTTTCATTTACTAAACATAATAGACATTTTGCTTATCAAACTGTCAGGAGAAAATGAATTTCTATTTATTCCATGTAGTCACCCCTGAAGGTCCAGTCTGAGCAAAGGAAAAGCCAGACGTCCGTGCTAAAAATGAATATTACTTCAGGGGCTTGACTGGACGGCATGTATCAGTGACTAACTGGTTTATGTAGTAATTAAAATTAGTTACGGTTGTCGGAGCTTATTCTTCTTCGTTGGTGTGAATGCAAAATACTGAGAGCTGACTTTTCATTTTTCCCCCAACAGATGAACAATGCTCTACTTTACCTTCAGATGCTTCAGGTGCTCCTTCTGCTGGTCAACACCTTTCTCAAACTCCTCCAAAAGTCTCTCCAGGGCAAACAGTTCTTGTCCAAGTTTCTTCATCTTGTTTTGAGGCAATTCTGTATGCGGAGGAACATTTTATGTCACAGAACTTAGCAGTGGTTAGCATGGATGCAAACGCTATGGTCAGTGTCATACAAGTGGACGTGTCATACCAATTACTGACAGATCCAGCATGTGTTTTATAGATGTTATTCTCTCATGAATGTGGTGGCTGATATTCTCGAGGTCACCCATTTTCCTAAAACAGGGACAAATTAAAACAATTAAAAGTTGTAACTTGAAATTCTAGCCTGTCGAGCATGCAAGTGAAGGTAATGGACAAAACTAAAGTAGAACTTTATACGTTATATTTTGACAGTTTGATGAGGAACTCCATGTGCTGTTCGTAGTTATGAGAATACGTCCACACACGGATTAACAAACAGGTCAGACACTTATTAAAAGATCAGCTTGTAAACTTTAATAGGCGTCAGTGAAAGGGCAGCTAAAACCAACAAAGGTCTGGCTCCTGCTTACAAGCTGTCAAAACCCATATTACAGTCTTGTGTGTTTATACTCGCCACTTCCTGTAGCTGTTTCAAATTAAAAGGGCTTTACCGTTTCAATGGACAGAAACATCTAATTTCTTAACCAGGCTCTTATTCTGAAACATTTGTAGGACGTTTTTGTGGAAAATACAAAATAAGATTTCGCGTTAAGAAAAAGCGGTACACAAGGACAACAACTTATTAATTCACCATTACGCTGAGCGAAGGAGAGAGAGCAACGACAGGGAAGGAGAAGAGCACTGACATGTAAGCTATCAACGCCAGCCAACAGCAGTGCAGTTACAGCTAACGGATGTATAGAAACCCGTTTGCTTCTACTGCCAACAACCTAACCGGGCACGTGATCGGTACGCTCGGGTTGTCAAACGAATCTCTCTGTATGAGACCATATACAGCATGTACAGTGTTCAAGGTACGGCTGTATGACAGAGATCTTATAAACCCATGAAGTTAGTAACAAGCAGGAACAGACTGAAGGTGGAAGTGTAACCTTTGCCATAAGCACCATCCCGTCCCTGGTCCTGTACACACAAGGTCTGTCCCAAAACCTCGGCCGCAGCCCACACAGCTTCTGTGTATTAATGCGCAGTGTATTATTAAGCTCACTCACCCGCTCTCACTTCATCGCAGTCTTCCTCACGCGCTACTTTCCCGGTTCATTTCAAATGTCACGTCACGAGACGTCACGGCCAGCGCATGCGCTGTTCTATAACAGCGGTGTCTCACGTTTGTTTTATGGCTGTTCATATAGTGCTACATTTTGGAGAGAAAAAAGAAGTGTCTAGAAGATGGCAGCAGAGTGGTCTGTCAATCATTTGGCCTTTTATTTATTATTTTTATTTTTTTTACAAAATAAGAAGGAAAAACTACATTATAATGTGAATAATATGTATAGCAAAATCTTTCATACACATATGCAGATTCACCAAAACATCCCCATGTTTGTTACTTTCTTATACTAATTCAAACTACATGAAAAATCCTTAAAATTACAAAAACTATATGATATTCTTAAACATCTTCCCACTTAGTTGAATTATTGAAACAGAATATATGTCCCCTTGGTTTTGTTTGTTTGTTTGTTTGTTTTTCTAATAGGCAGCATTTCACTCAATTTTGCATCTTGGTCATGTGTACACATCTCTGTCGATGTAGCATTCATTATTTCTGTTTTATGTGGTTACATTGTTACTGTAATCACTGTTCCTTCTGGCAATTCATTGTATCCTTTGTGCAACACTAATTGCCATATTTGTATATGTACTTGAAATAAAAAATTTAAAAAGAAACTATCCTGACCAATGACTGTAAGAGACGGTTTAAACCATCACTGATTCCTCCCTGATAATCCACGCTAAAATCAGTGCACTTCCTGTCACTGCAACACGTAAAGGAACCTTTTTCTTGCCAATATTGGATTCAAATTGTTGTTGCCTGACATCAGTGTTACAAATAAACATGTGCTTTTGCTGGTTTTGCAGAGAAATGACCTTTCATCTGAATGTTAAATTCTTTCAAGTTATTAAAACTTGTGAGTGATTTTTTAAAATGCAGAAATCTGTTAGGGGAAATTCTTTTTCCACTGTTTTTTTTTGTTGTTCATGGATGATAAACAGCTTGATAGATATTCTTTACCAAAACAGAAATTAATTGGCACCATACATTAAACAAACATTAATTCCCCCTCAACAAAAAAATCTGTTTTTATTTAGAAAAAGTAAATCTTCCATTCTAACTAGTATAATTAAAGACATATTTTATAGTAACCCTTGCCTCTGTCCACTACTTTAGTAACTTACTGAATCGCATCACTTACAGTCTTCAGGGTTGGGAAAAGAGGCCACATCCGAAGTGGGCATTTGTGGATTGTCACACAATGGCAGAAAGGACTCGAGGCACACAGGGTTACAAGCACGTGAATGCTTTTATTTACAGTTCGTTGTTGGTTTCTTTCGGTTGTACAGCCTTCCAGCAGCCTTGTTCCCATGCAGTACACAGCTCTCCCGTCAGGTCCTGGCATTCTACTGAAATAGGGAAGGCATGACCAGGGGATGGAAAACAGCTTTGTGAGTCACCCTCTCCTGACACTACACCCTGAACACATTGATCTCAGTTCTGCTTAATATCAGTTTCATCTCTTTATGAAATTATTAGCACACAATTTCTCATGTGGCCCCTTTGAGGCAATTAATTGCCCACTCCGGTCTAATTTATTTCCACAGATGTTGATTGACTGATGACGTCTGTCAGTAAGTGCTGAGATTCTTTCGTCTTGGGCTGGCAGATCAGGTGGCCCTTGATCTCCACCTATTTTCAGTTTCCTATTATGTGGTTACTTCCTTGAACACTATCATTCTCTCTTTCTCTCTGCTTTGTTTCCACAGCAGTAGAGGCTTCTCTCTTGCAATGTTGTCACTGCTTGTTCCACTGCACCTCAAATGTGTTTCCTTATAAAGAGAAATTATTCAGGAACACATGCGCAGTTGAAGAACAAGATTGCCCAGTGCATGTTTCATAAATCCAGGATTAAGTTTACATTAAAAAAAAAAAATCATGGGCACAGTAAAGAACAATTCTATACAGAGTAATGGTCTTTGCCAGTCATCTGTGTTGGTTAACTGAAACATCGATGTATTCCTTCAGCCAAATATTAAAAGACGCCTTCTGTGTTTTAGAGTGAATATAAGATGTACTATGGCTAGATTGAGTTGAAGATAGACTGAAGATAGGTTTCCAGCATTCAACTGTCTGGAGTAATGGAGTAATGAGCCTTAACCATTCAGTTATGTTCACACATGGTTATAAACAAAAATGCAATTAAATGGTATCATGTAGTTTTTTATTATTAATGTTTTTTAATTATTTTCTCCTTCTTTTAATCTTTTTTTAAAAAAAAAATCTAATTTCCGATATAGTATTTATTGAGATAAGATAGGGGTAGGGGGTAAAGCAAAAGCCCTCTGACAACACAGCCCCTGGCATCACTGAGGCACACAAACCCCTTATTACAATAAGGTGGCGATTCACTTTGACCTAATTATCATCAACCAACACTGTGTACAGAGCCACCATTTCAAAGTATACAAGAAAAAAAATATAAGGTTAGACATGGTTAAAACTGATGAGAAATCAACAAAGCATACACTGCACATGCATGTGTGAGGCCTTGCATAACCAAGGTCTACTCACTCCAACATATAAAAAATGTAATGATATGGTGAAAATCATTTTGTACCAGAAGGTGGCACAAGCATTCAGAACATGAAATAGCATAAGGCGGAGCACAGTGCAAATGATACATGAAGTGAGGAGAGGTCACTATGCCTACTTACATATTTTACATAAAGCAAAGGAACATTATAAGAGTAAAGACAACACTGTTCAGTTTCAAAAGCTGCAATTTGTTGATGGATTCTTATAACATGTACAAATCTTATTCACATGTAGGTTTCTCAACACATTCACAAATCAAAATAGAAATCAAACTACAATGACACACCTTTCCACACACATTTGAATTCATTTATAATGTTGTATATACAACATTGCTTATAGATACAATATTACTTATCTAAATACTGTCATTGCTCTGTACTGCTCCTATTAACTAAGAAAGCCCTGTTAAAGAACAAAGAAACAATAAGACCAAAGGTTCGACTGGTTATAAACTACTGAGCAGTATGTACCAAGTAGCACTTGTGCACCACTTCACTGACAAATTGTCTAGAATGTGCTGTTACAGGTAGCTGTGCCGTTTACCTGTGGCTCATACTTTGCTTCTGTGTTTTAGCAGTGCACTGTATCCCTGGAGAGAAGCTTGGGTTTCATGCCTTTGGGAACTGCTAATTCAGCCATATTTGACTGAATTAGCCTGTGTAGGGCCTGTCACTGCAAGCTCATATCACACACTCTGTACTGATGGAAAGCTATACATGCCAGAAGAGCAGCTTAATACTTACTTTCAACCTTGGGGTTAAGCTTTTTGAAGACGTGACAAATACATACTTTTTCAGAGGCGCTACAGTGTCCAGAGTGGCACGCAGTGCAAATGTAAAATTATTAGTAAGTTAATCAACCTCTACTCGAGTAGATTTCAGGTAGCTGTTCTGCTCTTTATGTGGCATGTGGGATTGGAGAAGATAACAGTGAATGAATTATATTCTTAGACACAACACCTTCAGAAAGACATCTACTGTGATGATATGTATTCCTTCACATTCTCCTTCTCTGCTCCTCCTGCTCCTGTTGTTTAATGGAACAACTGATAATGTAGTTATGCCACATGTCATATTTAATTGACATCACTTTGAAATGTTGGTCTGAGGCTCAGTGTGTTTAAGGCCTGCAGCTGCTGCTGCTCCATTTCTCTCTTTCTGGCCTTCTCTGCTGGGAGGGAACTTTTGCAAAAACCTTTTCTTTTTTTTCTTTTTTAAAATACATTTTTAGACACAATTTCATGTCAATAGCACCGTTAGACATATTAGAAAACTGGTGAAATATTCAACCCCTGCTTTACGTAAGTTTTCAAATTTGGAACAACTCAGTGCCACTCATGACCCACTACACTGTATCACAGTCTTGCCCATGGTTGAGAACTGTCAGCTATATCAGTCCCAGACAGCATGAAGACCCCTTTAAACTGCACATTTTACTGGACATCTAAGGTGAACCTCATTAGTCATTTTTTTAAATTGCTGGATCTCAGTCTGTGTTCTCAACTGTCAAAGTTGGCACACTATTTTATCTGAGCAACTTGAAAAGGGATCCAGTTCAAGTGATGAAGTGGGGTATTTTCACCCAGGACTGAGTTACACCAAAGGCTATTTTAGGCAGTGTCAGCTCTGTCCTTCCTCCTGGACTGTTGGACAATAAAAGAAGACACGAAAAATACACTAGTACAGAAGCATTTTAATCCTTGTTTAAATAATCGTTTCTGCTAATATACCATGACACTTTACTGTGAATGAAAATAAAGAAGTTCACCTAAATAAATGTGTCCACCATCTGTACGTCTTATATTCTTGTTGTTCACTGAAAAATTTTACTTTCACTGAGAAAGCTTGATACTGAACGCAAGTGGTAGCACTTAGTCTTCATCTTATGGCTCCATACAGTACAGTAACTATTTAGTGAGAAACATTGTCACTAAGCAACCCTGTTAACCTGAACTGGGTTTGCTGGAAGGAATTATTTTTACCTCTGGGTAACTTTAGCACAGTGAGAAGTATTGGAAACCAGTAGGACGCTATGTTTTTCCATTATAAATATTTTAAACACATGGAAAGAACTTATGGTATTACATCCTACTGTAAACATGGGGATATTTGTTCATGACACAATTCTTTTAGATGTCCAAGCACATGTACTACTATATGCACCATTTAAACTTTAGGTGTAATCTGTTAAGTCATGCAGCTCCTGGAATTCATACATTATGTTAACAGCTTTTAAACCCGGCTCTAATAATTGCTGCACTTATCCCCATATTGACCTATCATTAATCTAACTTTTCTGACTGAAACTTAAGATGTGTACCTGTTGAGTCAAACTGAGCTGCAGGCAACATGAGACAAGACCAGAGCGTGGTTCACATGCCAAGATGATGTTCTGTTAAGTCTCGGAGATGACAAGCATGCAACTGTATGATTCTCTATCTCAGTAGCTTACACTATTGAAAATTCAAACATGACATGCGACAGTTAAGAAAAAAAGCTCCAAAATTGTCTGTGCTTTTAGTAGAACACGCAAAACGAGGCACGAGGTTTTCTGCACTGTGTTGTGATGACAGTACAAGCCCATAACATGTAGTCTAGACAAACTGAAACAAAACTAAACAAAACCCTGACATGAAAGTTGGCCACATGGCGAAAATAACAGAAAACCTGACACAGAACAACGGAGGACAGAGGACTTAAGTACACAGAAGATAATGAGAGGATGGGACACAGGTGAGAACACAGCTGGGACAAATCAGACCTAACGAGACAAGGGGGAACAAAACTAGACACACTGCACACAGGACAGCAACTTTCACAGTAAAACAGGAAACAGCATGGAACGCAGACATGACAACACGAACATGACAACATAAGACGCACAGACAATGAAACACATAAAGGGCGAGGGAAACAAACACAAGTGTAAAAGACACAGAGGAATCTAAAAAACAATGAACTATAACAAGCAGCCTAGGCAAAATAGAAATGAACTTAGAGAATTTAATAAACTTATATATTGATGGTTATGATTTATGTTTAAGTATAACCTCCAAATGCTGGGTCAAAAGACACAGTATCGTGACTAGTTGTTCCCAATAAAAATCAAAGTTAATCAGCCACTGAAGTGAGCCAGACTGTCAGACTGACTGAAGGTGATTTTTTTAATGGTCCTCGAATCTCATATGTTCATAAAAGTGGCACATTTCATCTGCCAATTCTAAAGTTGTGTTGGATACGTTCCTAGGAAATGTTCTTCATCAGTCTGTCCATCCTTTAATTCAGGAAATGTACTGGTTAGATTTCCATGATGTCATATTCCGTTTTGGTGACCTCACATTGTTTCCTCTAATGCCATCAGACCATCCGGTCTTTAAGTCTGGTCATTAGCAGTTCCGGGGCCAATCGTATTGATCCATTTGATTGGCCTTTGTTATTATTTATGTCTGTACACTTGTGTGGATGGCGCTTGTATTCAAAAGGCTTCTCCATGTAATGATCTGTCAGAGGGTGTGAGGAGCCATAGCCCCATTCCCCAGGGCATGAAGCAGGCACAGAGGAGATCCAGGCCCCAGACATCCATAAATCCCCAGAGCGCGAGAGCCCTAGGAGGACCACCCGAGGGGCAACGCGCCATCCTCCCAGAAGCAGCTGAGGAGAGCCCCAGATGAGGGCTCACCCAGCAGCCACGGAGCAGAAGCCAGAGGGGGCCGCAGTGACGTGCCTGCGGGCTCCGCCGGCAGCCAGCCGCGCCACAGCAGACCAGACCCCAGGCCCAGAGGCATGAGGGCCCCCGCTCCCGGGAAGGGGCCTGACTGAGCCGCGGGTGCCAAGCCCCGCCAAGCAGCCACAGGGAGTGAGCCGGCACATACCTGAGCACCCAGCCCCGGACACCAAGAACCACCAACGCACCAACATCCGAGTGCATAATTAAAATGCTATACAGAGTCTCTGCTAATGAAGATGTTTTATAAAAGCAGCCTGTTAAGCTGTATGTAACCAACACCACAGGAGGAAGCCATGCAGCAGAGCTGCAGTATCAGAAACTGTCATTTACAATATTCAGTTGATGATGTTGAAAATGAATAAATGTTTTCAAGTTTGGTGTTAATCTGCTGCCAAGTCTGTTTGGAATTACAGCTGATCGACCACAAATCAGAAAAGTGTTAAAGGTGTAGGATATATTTTGTCAATAAAATTAATTCCACTCTCACTGATCTTGTAATTAAACTGGTGGGTCAGAGCCAGAGCTCATATATACTAAACAGCTTTTAATGTTTAAATGGAAAAGATTACCGTTTCAGAGATCTCATGTGCAGCTGACATGTTTGAAATAAAGAGCAGCACAGAGTTGTAAATTATATATATTCACTAGTTGGGACTACATCCTCATAGGGTTGACAGCATTTATAGTAGATATGGGTAGATGGCTTAAGCTTGAATTAAGGCTGCAGTTTGGGGAAGGCCAGTGAGGGTACTGGTGGCGGCTCCTGGGACTGGGCAGATACCCATATGAAAACAAGAACGAACAGCTTGTAGTGTCGGAGGGGTCATATATAGATGGAGGAGGTGTGGTCCCACTCCTGAAATTCAGATAATGTATGTCCAATTAACAATTTTTTGCCAGCATTACTCTTTGATCTCTGTTACGTATTCTTCTGTTATGTCTCTGATTGGAGTAGACTGGCTCTGCTTTCTGTGCCTGGGGTCACAAGAAAAGCCACAAAGAATTAATTACACCTGTAAAGTCAGAATGTCTCTTCCTGCTTAAGTAGATGATCCAATTTAACTGTCCATCAAACCGATTACAATCATAACTCAGCCAATCATAACATAGCAGTGTTTATATAGAGAGCACTTCCAAAGGCCACATTACAAAGTGCTTCACATAAGGCAGCAACTTAATACAAGAGTATCTTACTACAGTACACAGCAGTCATAGTCCACTCAAGATTTATAAACATTATTAACACATTGTTAAAAGTTTAAAACGTATAAACCCATAAACAAGTTATGGAACACAGAAAGAAACATTAATTTCGACTAGCCAACACAACCCACGGGCAGTTTTCTGAGTAGTCTTCGTCGTGGATTTAATGGTGACAAATTTTGGTGACTGTGAAGTTACATACGAGTGACGTGTGAAACAATGTCATTGGAGAACCTTTGCAGGAATAATGAATACAAAAATGAAAAGAACACACACACTCACTCTGGTGAGTGAGTGTGTGTGTTCTTTGGTTGCAGTTCTGGAGACAGGTGCCACGAACTGGAGCAGCGCCTCACCCACTGCAGTAATCAAGAGTCTACAAATATCCAGCTCTGCCACCACCTCACTGCCAGATCGTAGTCTCCAATACAAATGTGCTTTAGCCATCCTTTGATCTAGTTAGTTATTCAAGGCAGACTTGCTGATATTCCCCTCCTGAAATAACTCTCTCCTCCCTCTTGCAGTGCCTCCAGCCCCTGCTCTCCTTTCCTTCTGGCCCACCCCTTCCACTGGAACCCAGTAATATTCTCAGACCAGTAACCGCAACTTCTCAGCCTGGACACTCACTCAGCTTCTTATCACCCTTAGCAATACATTCCCAGTTATTTGCTACCAGCCTCCCTTCGTGTATTTTAGTACCAAGTATTTTAGTAATTGGAACTCTTCACCAAACACACTTTTCCACCCACTTTGTAAACCCTGTTGTTCTTCTTTGCATTCAGTGCTGCTACCACACATAGAGTGTCACTGCACTCAGCAGCTCTGACCATCTAGTCCTTCTTACACCAAAATATGTCCCCCTTGTTAGACACAACCTGGGTTTAAGGTGACAGAAAGACAACCAGTGGGCAAACTGGAAAGAGGAAATTACTATTAATTAATATTAAGAGGATATAACTATTTCTTCAACAGATTTAGTTCACAGCATTGTTCTGCATACTTCACCAAACAACTTCCACATACCTCCACGATCTTCAGGGCTTCTGCCGCTCTCTCTGAGACTGTGGATCCCCAAGTCTGTGAATTAGACTTTGGGATCTGGTATGGAGTGTGTAGTCTTGGTCCACCTGAGAAGACAAATTAAATCTTTTTTTGCATGTAGACCAAATATCGATCATCAACTATCAACCTCCTGTGAGCCCTGTGTGTGTGTGTATGCACTAAACAGCCTGCAATATCAGACCACTGTTGCTAGAAATCTTAGCACCTCACCATCAATTTTGTTATTATTGCCTTTGACCTTGAAAAAAGGCAAAGGCAATAAAAAAGGGAAAAAATCCCATAAAATAAACCCGTTGAACCTTGACAGTGCTCGATGATCATTCCATTAGTTTATGACATCTACTGCTATTAATACTACTATTATTGTTATATTCACGTTGCAGTTATTAATATTAATTTTATGATTTGAGCTGCAGTGACAGTGAATTCAATGTGATATTTCATTATAACATTATTTCTACATCATTTCAACTGCTGTGACAAAAGAATATCCCAAATATTGTAAACATGTATCATTTCATATTTATACAACTTCTAATTTTCTATACAGTCCATAGAGGCTTCTGCCTGACCACATCAGTCAAACTATACATCACGATTGTAAACATAAAGGAGCTCCTTCAATTCTAAGACACAAATTGTTTTAATTTTTTCACTTTTATTTATATAGAACCAAATCATAACAATTATCATCTCAAGGAACTTGACATTGTAAGGTAAAGACCCTACAATAATACAGAAAAACCCCCAGCAATCGGACCTCGTATGAGCAAGCACTTGTGGGAATGAAGAACTCCCTCCAGCAGACACAGGCTCAGTGAGGGGCAGTCGTCTGCCGCACCAAGAAAAGAAGACAAGACAAAATACTTACTGTGAAAGAGAGCCAGAGCTTAATAATAACCCATAATTAAATGCAGAGTATTGTATGAAGGTGTAGTTAGTAAAAAGGGATCAGAGAAGGAGAAACATTCATTGCATCATGGGAATCCCCCAGCAGCATAAATTCTATTGCAGCATAACCAAGGGAGATCCAGCTCTAACTATTAGCTATGTTAAAAAGGAAAATTATAAGCTGTTACGGGCCCCAAGGTTGGTGCGAGGATTTGGACCAAAGAGCAGATTCAAACACGGAAGGCAATAGTACGATACATGGGACTGAAGTGCATTGGTCTGAGCTGGGAGACATGGAATGTGGGGTGGATGTGCGTGGTAGCAGGAAATTTAAGCTTGACAGCCGAACGACTGATTATAGACTCAACTTCGTAAGGACTGATGTAGCAGGGAGCAAGCTTGTGAGAGAGTGCCTTCAGAGGAATATCCTTAGCAGCAAGCCATACCTTCTGCCTTGTAGTATACTTGTTAGCCGATCGGCATAATGGCATTGATGATTGGTGGCTTTGAGTAGCACTCACCAAATCCGAGCCCAGGTGCAGCGGCAATGCAGGAGATGGTGCTGGACTGAGGGAATGGCAGGGTCAGCCTCTTCCTCAGGAATTAGGGGTGGCTGATACCCTAGGGACACTTCAAATGGGGGACAAGCCAGTTGCAGAAGATATGATGGTGTTGTGTGCTTACTCTACCCAAGGTAGATGAGAGGACCATGTTGCTAGGTTGTAAGCGGTTGCTTAGGAGGGTAGACTCCAGCACCTGGTTAAGTCTCTCCGTCAGGCCGTTGGACTGCAGTTGGTATCCAGAACTGAGACTGACCTTGGGTCCCAGAGCAGTGCAGAAGGCCTTCCAGTTCCAGTTAACCAGGAGCTTAGTAGTCTCAAGGGCCAAAGGGAGTTTGTCCAGGGCGACGAAGTGACGAAGTAGCTGTGTAAATTTCAAATATCTGCTCGATTTATCAAGACATCACATATTTGCAAAAGTGCTCCGACGTTTTTGAGTAGTCTGCTACCCACTAGATTGATCGCTGAGCGGGTCGTCAAGGTTCACTAGAGCCAGCGAGAACAGCGGACTCCCAGCACATCGTTTTCAAACCCCCCATGTTTGTAATAACAAATTACAGTAGTCCAGCCTAGAAATAATATGAATGAACTAGCTTGTCAGCATCTAATTTTAGAGATACCGTGTATGGAAGAAATGCGCAAGGGAAGAAAGTCCTACATATTTATATAATATGTGCACTGAAGGACATATTCTGATCACAAACGACTCCAAGAATCCTCACAGTGTTACTGTAGGCCAAGGTAATGCCACCAGGGGAAGTTTGCTCACTCAAAGCTGCAGAGAAATGCAACAGAAAGAAAGAAGTCAGAGAAGGAACTTGAGCGAAAGACCAGGATCGATGGGCTTATATAAGGGATCAAACAAGGGAAAGAGTAAGAAAATACCGTGCTGAAAAAATAACCAACAAATTCAACTTGAACAACTTTTAACACTTAAACCTGGTGTCAAAAATATAACCACAAATAAATGAGGAAGAGACAAAGTAGGAACTGTATTCCTAAAAGTCCAGAAGATAAAGGCTGCAATCCTGAAATCCAATGTTGAGAGTCTGAGAACCCCAAAAAGTTTAAAAGAACAATGATCGTTACTGTTGCCATTGCTGCTCTGACACTACATCACATATTAAGATCTAGCAGCAAAGGTCAGTACTGTTGCAATTGCTGCTGACAATAACCCAGTTTATGGTATAAACCATTATATTAAAAATGGAAATTACATTCTCTCAATTTACTATATTTGCTCAATTTACACTGATATATTGATGTTAAAATACATGAAATAAGTTAAAGTAAACAAAATTCCTGCAAGATTGTTTACCACCACTGTAACACTTGACGAAGACCCCATTGTGCTACTGATTATATATTGATATAATATTCTGTTAAGCATAATGAAGAGTGCATGGGAGTTTGCTCAACCAATCTACATGTGTTTTGTTGACTTCTGCTGCATTCCCAGGTTATCCTGCGAGGAGTGCTTCAGTTGTATGGTGTGTCTGGGTCACTATTACCAGTATTTCAGTAAACAAGCATTGAGACCTTGTTTTCAATTGCTAGCAGTAAGTCAGACTCATTTTTGGCAAATGTTTGACATCATTGCTGCCCTTTGTCATAATTCTGCATTTTATGGACATGTGATCTAGGCATTGCCAGGTGGTGGAGGGTCTCCATGTTGGTGGCACAGTATTTAATCTGGTCGGACACCAAGAAGCCACTAATCTAAAAAAAAAAAGTCTGACTTTTTAAATTTATGATAAACACAAACACACACAGAAACACCAACACACCATTTGAAACACACCATGACTTATGTATCTGTGAAATATTCATATTGGGTTTGTTATTGTGTCAGTTATGAAAAGCAGCTTTTGCTTCTGTAGTCATTTATGTTCCAGGAGCTGTATGTCCCCCCCCTTTGTTTGTTCTGACAGATTCAGCGGTCGACAACACATTGTACTTTTCTATTTGTCTATTTGATGATTTCTCCAATCATCTCCCCCTTTCCTTTTTCAGCGTAGACATTGTCATACTACACATATAATGTAGTAACTGAAATAACGCTAAAAGAAATAAATGAACAGATAAAAGAAAAACGCGGACGCTCAGCGTGGGAACAGATATAAGATCCACATGTATAAGTCACACAGGTACACACACACACACACACACACTCACACACACACACACACACACACACACACACTCTATATATATATATATTCGCCCCACCTGTCCTTTTGCACATACTGGTGTGTTGTTTCACGTTTAGGCTACTAACCAACAGCAGTCAAAAGACAGAAGGGCACAAGGGCACCCAATCAGGTGCTTATGAGTGCTAGTGACTCCACACCCTCTACCTCCAGTAGTGCACACTACACTAGGTTTCCTTCACACTAACTCCAAGTTAGAGGAGAAAACAAGAAAGGAAGAGAAAGAATCTCTTTTTATTGCCCATCTTTTCATTTAGATCCCAGCGTATGTGGATTAGACTGACAAATAAGTAACCTGTTAACAGAAACCAGTGGAAGCAGTTACAATGTCTGTTTATGGCCAGAATCACTTTACTTGGAATGGTACTCTGAGAGACCTGGATGGCAGCTATACAGGCTTCTGCACAGGTAGGTAAGCCTAAGTGTGTTTGTGTACATGTGTATTAGTCACATGTATTTTCATTTGAAATTAAGAATATAAAAAAAAGCCATAGACAATAAAGTTATGAGAAATAGCTTTTATTTGTCAATAAACTTCATGCAAATTGCAGTAAAGAGAAAGACAAAAGTCTTCTGTTACTGCTCTGCGGTTGAAATCAAAACTTGCGGGGTCTATACCATTTCTTGGATGTGCTGGTGTCCTTTCTTGTGTCCTTCTGCAACTTAACATTTGACTCTGGCTGGTTGTTTGGGGCTCTTTGTAATGCTGTAAAATTAATCTAGGATTAGAAGAAACTTTCTCATGCATATGCAAACATACAGATTGCATGTCTATGCTTACTCTCCTGATGAGAGTAGGGACAGGGGGTGGGGGGG
>VURO01027346.1:23655-34220 GCA_015108175.1 Pelvicachromis taeniatus
GGGGTGTGTGGGGGGAGTGGGGGGGGGTGTGGGTGGGGTGGTGGGGGGGGAGGGGGGGGGGGGGGGGGGCGGGGGCTGGAGTTGACTTGGCAGCCTGTGTAAGGTTGGCATGAGTGCCTGTATGCTTGTACACATCAAAGCCAAGCAGAGTTCTGACTTGGCATTACATGCAAGCACGTTCAGTTGCAGTTGACAGATTTAACTGTAGTGTACACTATAGCTTGGAATTGATTACACATCCATTTATACATAAAATATTTCAATTTTTTTCCTCAAATAAATCTCAGTTTCCTAATGTCTTATAACTGGTACTTAAAAACATTTGAACCAGACCATGAGTGCATAGGTGTGACTTTTGCTGGGATTTGGTACTCAATAAATAAGTAATCTAAATATAATCTTTACCATTACAATCACTTATAGTGAAAGAAGTAGTCATATTAACAAACTGCTGCTGTGAGTGTCAAAATGCAAAGAATGCCAGTTATGAAAAGCAGCTTTTGCTTCTGTAGTCATGGAAAGGTTGCTTGAAAAGATCTAGTGTCTCCAGTGCTAGTCAGACTGGAGTGCTATCTCTGCTATGTGGCTGTTATGTCCTGAATGTTACTGTGCATGCTGTGTCAACTCTCCACAGTAATAAGATGTCAGATCAGAGGCATAACAGAGAGGCGCAAAGTAGCATCTAGTGGCCTAATGACACACAAGTGATTTGAGTATGCTATAGGGTAGTCAAGGAAACTGTCACTGTTATTTATGGTTTAACGTTTTGGTAAGGATCTCATACTGTTTACTTGATAACAGTCTGAATTTGCTGTTTGATATTGATTATTAATGAATTCAGGTCCCTGTGTACCTTATGAGTTATCTAGGATCATAAGATTTATATCCGTGACGCGTACACTTCTTTCTGCTAGCAGTCAGCGAATGCAGTTCACCAGATTGTAGAAATCAACAGTGTCACTGACAGTCTTGTAAAACTACAACTGAAGATGAATCCACTCAACACGCATCATTAAGTCTTATAGATGGATAACATGAGTCAATAAACATGAGTAAGTGTTAACTTACAATATAAGGGGTTCTGAGGCAACTGTTGTTGTGGTTTGGTTCTATAGAAATAAAGTTGATTGAACTGAATGAGTCCATTCATCTGAGGAGAGGTCTTGCAATAGTTTTTGCTTGTTTTCTGTCATGGATCACTGGCAGACTTAACAGAAGATCAGGGTAAAGCCTGGATGTGTGTTTAGGGCTGAACAACAACTAACTTTTTCGGCAATTTGAACTACAGTAACTCACCTGCTGAATTGGACCACGTGGACTAGCCTTTGCTCACTTACATGTGTTGATGAGCCTTGGCAATGAATGAGCCTTATCACTGGTTTCCCACTTTTCCTCCCTCGGACTATTTCTGATGGATATTATACCACCACTGTAGTTTAGGAGATTCTCTGATCCAGTCATCTAGTCATCACAATTTGGCCTTGTCAAAATCACTCAAATCCTTAAGCTTGTCAATTTTTCCAATCCACTTTCCGGGAAACTGTTCATCTAGGAATGCTCGGACCTGGCACCCATAATGTGGTGGTGCAACATCTTGCTGGAAAAACTCAGGGAACGTGCCAGCTTCAGTGCATAAAGAGGGAAAACACATCATCAGTTTCCAGGAAAGTGGATTGGTCGTTGTGGGCCAGTTGAATGGCCCCCAAGGTCTCCCGATCTGACCCCCTTAGACTTTTATCTTTGGGGTCATCTGAAGGCAATTGTCTATGGTGTGAAGATAAGAGCTGTGCAGCACCTGAAACTACAGATACTGGATGCCTGTGCTGGCATTTCTTCTGCGGTGTTGCTATCAGTGTGTGAAGAGAGGGAGAAGAGGGTTGCATTGACAATCCAACACAATGGGCAGCACATTGAACACATTTTATAAGTGGTCAGAAACTTGCAAATAACTCATGAAATAATAAAGTTACGTTGAAACCAAGCACACCATTGTTTTTCGTGTGACAATACCAATAAGTTTGATGTGTCACATGACCCTCTTCCTATTGAAAAAACAAAAGTTGTATACAAAATGACCACCCATCGTGAGGAGTTTGCCCCCTCACATATACTAATGTGCCACAAACAGGACTTTAATATCACCAACCATTCCCATTTTATTAAGGTGTATCCATATAAATGGCCCACCCTGTAGATGAGTGAAAAGTATTTGTTGTTTTTTGGTTTTTGAGCCTCAGTAAGACTAGAAAGGTGCTATGGTAATGCAGATACATTAAAGGAGAATATCCTTTTTGAATAACATTTTATTTACTATAATGTGAAATAAGGCTGTGTAAATGCATATCTGTCCTTTTGCTTCTCTCGGGCTCTGTCTGTCAGTCTGGATGATCTACCCGTGTGGATAAGGGTGGTGATTTATAGGTACATTCAATCGGAAAGGGCCTCCTTTGCTTCAAGTTTCCATTGCAGTGTGATTTACATCTGGGGGGTGGCATGGGCTTGAAAACTGGCATGCTTCAGATGCCGTGGGACTGTGGAACTGTTGAATCATGAGTAAGTAAATAAGCCCGACAGTCCACTATCAGCCCCTAGAGGCTGAAGGGCTTATTTCAAACAGTCAGAGTCATTGTTCACAAAAATAAACGAATGTTATTGTAATTATTCATTTATTACTATAAATTTTTAATCATTAAATTCACTTTCAACAAAACAGCTGTGTGTGTGTGTGTGTGTGTGTGTGTGTGTGTGTGTTTATTAGCTAAATTTATGATTCCTTAATCATTTTCTCAAACTAACAAGCAGGGTAACTGCAACTCCATTTAAGTTGAAGTGTATAAAATATACAGCAGTAATATACGTGACAGGAGTTGATATCAGCACCAAGATGTCCTGAAAATAATAATAACAACTCTGTTTGTCCATATATCCAACCTTTTTGTTTTACTTAAAGCACTTGAGCATGTTGTTCACTGAAACAAGCACAATCTGATAATCTCATTTATTTGTCATCTAAGCATGTTTGGACTTCTCTGTATTTTCCTTGTTTCCCTAACCCCGGTGGGGAAACCCTCAGTAGGTCTGGCTCAGCAGGGAGGTCCTGCCAGACTACTTTTCAGCTGTGATATTAAAATCCATCTATTTTATTCAGCTAATAGCTGTGCACAGCTACACCAAATATTCAAGTATTCACTTTAAAATCCCATAATAGAGGAAAACCTACAACGGCCGTATGTTTCAAGTGGTAAACTGAGAAAAACCTTAAAGGACCCATAGAGTGTTTAAGCTGTTTTCTGTAAAGCACATATAGAGACCATTCAGTTATCCACTGCAAACATTGTCCTTTGCATGAGGAACACGAAGTGAATGGCAGCACTGAAGTGCAGTATCTTCTGGAGGTGCATTCAATGGTGGCTCCATGAAACAGCACACTCTATGCAGGCAGTAGAGGATTAACACAGGTACAAAGCCAGCGGTCAGCAGTTAGGGCCCAGATCAGATTTATCCCTCCACCAACCCATTCTCTCTTCTAGGCTTAATGTTCCCTTAATTACACCCCCCTCTCATGGACGCACACCCTACCCTCTATTATCTTCATTTTCCTTTTAACCTCCAAGTAAATTACAGGAAGTCGTCCGGGAGCCCTAGACGAGCTTTGAAATATTCCAAGCTAGGATCAAAAATAACACCAAGGTGCTTAACACATGATCTGACAAGTTGGCAGGAGGGATGATGTAACAACCAACCTTTTTAATGAAGCTCTCAGCGCCAAACACAAGAGCCTCCCGTTTGCTGGGATTGAGGAGGAGGAAATTTGAAGACATGCAATTATTAAAGGCAGTGAAACATTCACAAGAGATGCTGCTACTGATCTGCATAGCAATGACAGGAAATCCCGTTTAAACTGTTTAGTAGATCACTCAGTGTAACACATGCAAAGAAAAGACAAGTGGTCAAACGGTTTAGGCCTGAGGGACTGCACACATGACGGGCACTGATAAGGACATGTAGTTATTGAATCTATTCTAGTCAAACTCGTCCAAGAGCTTTAGTCAAGGTAACCGGGATTCTAACTAATCCAACATTTTTAGTACCTACGGTATCACTTTGAAAATCCTAGGTGACTTTCTTCTTGATTCAAAAAATGTTTTAGAAAACTTGACCTTTGACTTTGACCTTAAGGCCGAGGTTATTTAGATTTAAACCAAGATGTTTACCAATTTCACAATCTTACATTGTCTCATTCTCTTATTGCATTCTCGATGTTACGTGTCCACGTTATCCTGGCAGCCCGCCCGACAGGGTGGCATAAATGCCCCATCAGCCTTTTACAGCTGATTGTATGGAGACAGCACATGTAGCTAAGCTGTCATGTGCCCCGAACATACAGGGCTGTATGAACATATATACATATGGCATGGTTTAAAAAACACAACAAACAAACAAAAAGACCCCTCTCGAGCTATTGCCTTCACATGATGTTCAGTAAAACTGATCTATAGAGGTCAGGACCTCAGGTCAAATTACTCATTAAGTGGATATTATATTTTCTGCTAGGGTCCGCTTCAGTCCATGTGACGTTCAGATCTGACAGCAGCATTTACATTACAATGCACCGGCGTTGTACGCACTCAGGCGAATACATAATCCAACAGGAAATATTACTCAGCCACAGGGTCTCCGGCTGTCCATGTTGGTGTCTGAGCACATAGGCACAGCCTGTGGTCCCTTTGATAATTCACACATGCTAGCAGGGAAAGCTGACACACAATGTTTCATTAAAGTGGTAAAGTTATAATATTTTGAATCAGTATTTGTGCAGACAGGAGGTGTAATTTCTCTTCTTAGGTCAGTCAGCCATTATGCACAGCTCACACTCAATTTAGCAGAGAACCTCTCGCTGTCTTTTGATCACAGACACCCACCACAGGTTGCCCTACCCCCATTCTTCATTTCATACCTCTTTTTCAGAGGTACCTCTCGGCTCCCACAGTTATTTCCAAAGGTCATGGCCCTGCCTACTGCCACATCCACCCGGTCAACCCCTTTATGTCCAGCCCTTTGTCCACGCCAGCTGTGATCTCTGTATAAATGTGAATGTGTGGACGCATGCATGCTGGGAAAGGGGCCCCATGATCTCCCCCTTTTACAAAGCAGATGAGAAAAACTGCTATTTGGATGGCTCTATTGTTTAGGTGGAATACAAAGCTGAGCGCTGGGTATTCACATACACACTATAACAGATCCAACACACTGCGTTTCACACTGGCTGACTGCAGATCAGTCACCATTTTGGAAAGCATGGTGAGAGCAAAGGTAGGCTAGAAATGATAATGTCACATTTTCACTACAGCCTATATTCACTCTGGAATAGGAAAAGGAAAGTAGTGAAATAGTGAAATCTGTGTTTATAGCACACTTGGTCAACCTGCCCAGCAACAGAATGGCCACATCCTTATGCAAACAATGCATTTTTAAACCTGCAACAACCACACCACCATATCAGTGAAGGCAAAATAAAGCTGAGCCAGCTTCTTGTTCCCACAGTCTGCATGACTAAACAGAGAATCAATAGGTAGCATGTCTGTCTGAGGCCCTGCTCATAAATATTGAGCAGCCTATTCTAAAGGTTGGACAGCCAGCACACTGTCAGCTGCTGTGGAAAAGGAAAAGGTAGAGCCTCTGATCAAGAACTCCAAATAACTCTAATCGTCTGCTAACGATGACTTCAACAACTACACAGGATAGCACTCTTTTTGTTGTTGCCATGAGCATCTGCTTTATTTTCCTGCCCTCTCATTTACATATAAGGCTGCACAATAGACCATTTCAGCATCAACACTGCACCAAGCCCAATAATTCATGCTGCAGCTTGTACAAATGTAAACTGGCATCGTTTTTTTTTTATTCCGTGAATCTGGCAACTCTGACGAACAAGAAGGTTGGTGGGATTTAGACTTTCATATTGTGCTCTTTATGCGTTTACCGTAATGCTAATTATTAACCATGTCGTGGCTCTGATCGAAAAGCAAAGCAGCGAATGGGCACCCAAATACAGCAGATCTATTTGTGGTGGGTGAGGAATAGGTGTAGCATCTTAAGTGTACTGCACATGTGGCTCCTTTCAAAGAAATAATTGACCAATATCATCAGCTGTTCACCCTGCAAACAAACTCCACCTCCACCACCCTGGAGACAAGCAGGCAGCAGATGTCCAGACCAAAAGAGCCACTGGACAAGGACAAGGCTCTCCGAGGAACCCTGTTATAGAGATCAAGAACCACCACAGTAAGGAGTCATATGAAGGGGTGTGCCCGGCTAGATCTGTCAAGATGGGGCTTATTTATAAAAGTGCTCTGGCGCTTTCTGAGATTCAACAACAACGCTCGTCTCCCGGCACACAGCTTTAATAACCCCGCTGACCGTTACACCTCGCAGGCTGAACACTGGACTTACTGTATACATCGGGTCTTTATTTTCTGATGTCCGAGTGTGTCATACTTGTTTGAAATGTTCATTCTGAATTCAAACTAATATTAGAAATGTTTAAGGAGGGAGGAAAGGAGCCTTTTCTCCACAGCATGTTCATAGATACTGAAGAGTCGAGTGCTGTCAAATGAACCGTTTTATTTTGGAATATTTGTATTCCAAACACCAGCTGTCTTTATGTGATAGTCTGCATTTATTTTTATTCTAGTAAAAATCACCTAACATCTAAGGTAACCCAGGGTTTCCCAGCATGTTCACATGAAAGGGTGGTGTTGACAGCATCACACTAATTTACCTGTCAATCTAAATCATGGGTCCTCCATAGGAAATGATCCTTATTAGTGTCAGAGACGTCCTGAGATGTTATCAAATAGTCAAACTGAACATTTAATTCTTGCTTTGTGTTCCAGTTTCTGAACTTCCATCAGTGTAAAGAGACGCAGCAGCAGGTTAGAATAAAGTAGATCATTTATACGTTTTCTAAATCACCAAATGATTCCATGCATATTCCTGACAATGTAGGGCACAGCTGCACCGTCAGCTTCGTTCTGTGATTGTAGTGCAGTACAGCTTAACCCGTTGTTCATAAAAAAAACATGATTTAATAAATGTGGTGCTTCCAGTAGATTTTAAAACTAAATAATATAACCTGCTCCCGACACTTCCCCCAGCTACACACCCATGGGGTTTCACAGTAAAGGAAAAAAAAGCTCAGTCTATGTGCAAATATAACGTCAGCAGTTACTGTGCAGGTATGTCCATTTTAAGATCATATAATAATGTCTATGGAATAATAATATTGTTGTAAAAGTGTTTGCAGCCAATACAAAACAGGAAGTGAAATCACTCCCTCCAGCTGTTTAAACAGTGGCGGCGCTCCACCTGAGCGCACCTTCCTGGCCACAGCTCTATAGCTTTACTTGTTAGAGTAGACAAACTCCCGCTCCATATGCAAACTATGAAAATCAGTGTTCTTGCTTAAAAAAAAAAAAAAAAAAGACACATGCATGCTTCAAGATTCATTTCTACTGCGTCACAAGTGCTGGTCAAACACTCGCTGGATGATGTGACAACTGAGCACTACAGAGTAGTGTTAGGTGAAGCATCGAAGCAAAGAAAATGGGGTCTACGTTGTTTTTAAATAATTGAGTCGTTGAAATGAGCCAATGAGTCACTGGAGCTCCCTCTCTGGTCAGGCAGAGAAATTACAAATTAAATGAAAAAAATCTCAACTTAATCTTAGATATAATAAAGTGGGGCACTGACAAATGATTATATCACTGTGACATAGACAGGGCAACAGAGCGAGCGAGTGTGAAAAGGAGAAGCAGGACTCCTGAGTGAAAGTAGGGCTGGCTGAAGAGGTGGGGGTGGACACAACTGGAGCTATTTAATGGCGGCTCAGACTGAACCATCTGCTCTGGTGCCTGGCCCCTGTCCTACATGACAACACACACTGTTAGAATCAATGACTGTTTCTGCTGATGGGTTTACTGTGACTCATTAAATTAAGGTGCCTCCAACCATCCCACTAAATAGCCTCACGTCTTAACATCTTATAGTTCTACACAACATATAACATCACTCTGTGGCTCCTATTCTTAGCTCGTTGGCTAGATTAGATTAGGTAGACACTTGTTGCTAGCTAGCTAGCAACGCTACACACCTATGTTACTCTTGTAGTCTACATTTCTGAACAATTCGCCACTCCTTAGTGTTTCTTATCCCGTTTTAGACAGATGGCATCAGCTGCACACTCCACAGAAGCCCAGCGTAACAATTCATATGAGAATTATCTGGAAATGTGATGCTGTCCTTTGACATTTTAACATAAAACTGAGGATGCTATAAAACTAAAGGTTTAGATCCTTTACACTCACAGAGCACTCAACAGCCTGCTAACTTGAAAACTGTAGATTAAAACAGTAGATTTCATAGAAGTAGAATTTGTTCTTTTTATTGGACTACAGGACATAGAGTCCACATCATTAGCAACAGATACATCCACCCTGAGGAAAAACTAATGAGGCAGACCATCAGGACCAAGCTGGGTTTCCTGCATCCAGAGGTTTGGGGAAACCTTCTCCCTTTCCAGCTGTCCTGTGCCAGATGTTCTGTTGACCCGCTGAGCGAGAACTCATTTCAGAAACATCAGAAGACTGAAACACTTACAGTTTGTTTTTTTATTTGTGTGACTATAACAAGTCAGTGGTGAAATACTCATCAGTGGAAAAATTGAACATAAATTCTGACTTAAGGCGCTAAATGTCCGTCCTTGGTTACAGCACATAACTGTGCTTTGCTATTTTAATCCTGTTTCTTTTATTTGCATCAGATGTCTTACAACAAACTTAGATACCAGCTAGAAAAGGCAACTAATGTCTGAACTACAGCACTGATGTAAATGAACGTTTAAGCTCAGGGTGATTTCTTTAATCAGGGTATACTCATTTATGTGCACGGATTAGCTAAGGAACACTGCTTTCTCCGGCAGCCAACTGCTCATCTTAGCTAACTAGCTAAGGATGTTAATTATTAAAAGACTTACAAACATACCATTAACTTACCTTAACTTACTAAAAGGGTCAGTTAGTCCAGTTTACTGCACAACACCACATGCTGTCAATTGGAAACAGTCAGTCCTGCTTAGGGACGGGAATTGAGTTCTCTACAAGAACTGGTTCCCAGCAATCTAGTTCCTTGAAATCGTTAGTCAGCCTGCCTACCAATCTCAATTACTGGTTCTTGCGCTCTCGCAACGATCAGCTGATTTCAGTAGGTGTGCCGCAGGAGGAAAGCAGCAGTGCAGTCCACAGTGTGGAAAATGCACAAAAAAGACAAGCACTCGATGGTAAAGTGGAGACTGCTCCAGGACAGAAACAACTGCATGGACAGCATACTACAGCTAAGCTAGCCAAGAACAGAGAGCGATGTTAAAGCTGAGTGAATGCAGACTCCGGTCCAGCAGCCAGAGCCAAGTAATAAAGTGAAGAGCAGTCAGGCTGCAGCCTGCACTTCCACCTGTTCATCCCTCTAAAATACAATCACTGTGTCGATCACTTTAAAGTCTCTTTGTGCTCGTTTTCATCCTGTGCTGTGGGCTTATTAGGATAGGCATTTGTGTTGGTGTGTGGAACTGTAGTAAATGGCACTTTACAGAGTAACATCAAAGTAATTATAAAGTAGTAATTATAGTAATTATGTATTATTATGAGTAATTATAATGGGTAAGTATGATAACTATCCCCTGGGAATAACGTAATGCATTCCTCTTTAGAAATGTGTTCTATGTAATACGGGTAATAATTACTTTTTTCAGTGATGAAAAACAGTTTTTATTGCCAACACTGTTGACAATAAAGAGGGGAAATAACCCAACATGCACAAACATTTGACCACAAAGCATGAAAGTAATTTGCATGAATGTAGTGTCCTTAAAAATACTCTCACAGAGCATGCAGCGAGTTGCTTCTCTCTACTGAATCTGTAACAAATAAATGTTAGTGTTTAAAATGAATGCCTGAATGTTGCAATGTACTCTTACAACTAAAAAGCAACGCACACATTCATGCATGTGGAACAGTAACAGTGACTGGGATTACAATTGGACGACTGGACGAATATATCAACGACAGGCCGAGCCTTTCCACGATCATTTTTAAAAGAGTAATTTATTTATTTGCCCATGAGTAAGTTTGTTAATAATGTTGGTTGAAGCTAACAGAAGCAGTCAACAGAAATAAATAATAGTGCTGTTTTAACAGCGCCCTCCTTTAGCTGCGAGCAAATGCAACGATTCATTTACTCAAACTCATCACAGAAAGAAAGAACAGCAGTAGCCCATGTTCAGAAAAAACATTTGATTTAAATAAAAAAAAAAAACACAATCAGAACAAAAAAAAAAAAAAAAAAAGAAGAAGACGGGGGGGGGGGGGGGGGGGGGGGGAGGGGGGGGGGGGGGGGGAAGCAAAAAAAAAAAAAAAAAAAAAAAAAAAAAAAAAAAACAACAGCCAACAAAAAAAAAAAACAAAAAAAAAGAAAAAACAGAAAAAAAAATAATAAAAAAAAAAAAAAAAACA
>VURO01027347.1:5097-19167 GCA_015108175.1 Pelvicachromis taeniatus
GTGTTGTTTTTTTCTGTGCAGTCTCTCCGTGGTGATGTAGATGCTTAAAGGCATTTCTTCTGCGTTTCTTCACGTCCCAATTATAGTGGCTTCCAAGCTAAAATGGCATTCTGTGGATTGAGTGGACATTGTGATTATGCTATTTTTGCCACAGTCACACAGCATTGTGACACAGCATTGTGTGGAGACAAATGCAGGAAAGCTACCAAACAAAATAAAATAAAATGTATCTTTTATTTAGCTGATTGCAAAATTAATCCAGTGGGCCAAATATATCCCACTTTGATCTGTCAGCGTCAGAGGTGGGAAGAATTTTTAGGTATTTGTACTTTACTTGAGTATTTATTTTTCTGAAAACTTTTACTCCCTAAATTTTAGCACAAATATCTGTACTTTCTACTTCTTACAAAGCAAACTCGTTGCTTTAGGTTCATCTATAGGGTTTATAGTGAGCTGGAAAGACTGCAGGCGTCTGTAAGTTATGTTTGCGGTACTTCTTCTAGCTGGCACTACAGAAGAGGAGGAAGCATGAAGTGATGTTTTTTAAGGGGCAGGTAATTTCATATTCAACCTTTCTATCAGCTCAACAAACATCAGCAAACACATAAACAGTGTGTTGCTAGCTAAAGGTCCAGCTGCTACATTTCAAAGGGAGAGAAAAGAAAGAGCGCTAACTTCACTCACAGATGGGGAAAGATAAGAAAGACAGTACAGGAGAGGAAGAAGAGAGGTTAGATGCAAAGGACTGCTCAGTGGCGCTCAACAAACTGCAGATTTAAAGATAATCACTTTAATCACACATTGGAACGGTATATTATGTATTTTAATAGATTATCTAATTTCATTTTATGAAACACCCTGCAAAAAAAAAGCTATACTAACTCGAGTTAATCAAATGTTGCATGAAAATACTGTTGGTTTTGTCCAGGATAAACAAGTTAGTTTGCATCAGTGTCGTAGATTTATAGTAAAGCACAGTGTGTGACTGGTGCAAGGCAGCTGTGGTGCTCATGGTCAGAGTTAGGTTACATAGAGGGTAACAGCGCTGAATTTGCATTTAAGATGATGACACTTGGAATCAGTCACTGAATGCCAACTTTATACCAACAGTATACAGTCTAGTATAAAGACACTATAAACAGTGTAGTGTCAGTGTAGGAAATAGGGTTCACCCGAGATGTCTGTGAAGCATCTGCTTTCATCTTGTTGAATTCAGCTGTGTAAATCCACAGAGAGCAGCAGGTCAGCTGATGACATCATGTACACTAAGAAAATCTTTTGAACCTCACATTAGAAATGATTGTGATTCTTTTCCCTGTGCTGTACACTACACAGATCTTCTTTTTTTTTCACACTGCATGTGTCCTGAACAACAGAGTCACATTGAGTACATTCATCAGAATTAGAGTTTAGATTCATGTATTTGCATTCTCGTGTAAGATTATTTTATTATTATATTAATATAGCACAAAGTTCAGTTACCTTTGAAAAAAAATGGTAGGAAGAATTGTCCTTCAAAGAGCTACTTTTTACTTTCTTACTTTGAGTACCTTTCAGAGCCTGTTGCTTTTATTTGAGTTGCTTCAGTACATCAATTTTTACTGGAGTATTTTCTAACACAACTACCGTATATCTTCCAATAGTAGCCTGTCTCTTTTAAATGCCGGTTTCTAATAAATGCCGGTTTGAAAACATGTCACGACAAATAGACGCCGGTCTCCAATAGTAGCAACCTTTGGGCAACCTTCGAACCAGAAGTCCCTCTGCGTTGTGTTCTTCTTTTTAAATTTTATTGGCGATTGGCAAACAACTGAATGGTCCATTACCGGCACCAACTGGGATGGAGTGTGACTGTAACGTCGCTAAAAAAAAAACCAAAAAAAAAAAACCTCCGCACTGTTGTTGGTCCTCCTGCGTCTCATCACTCGGCCAGCTATTTCCAATCAGCCATCATCTACGACCAGCCGCATTTAAGCTGGATGCAGCGACCATCGAAGTGGGATTATTACACCTGTGATTTTCTGGTCTTTTACTTCCTCTCCTGGAGAGTCGGGCAGAGAGAAGTTTCGGGGAGCACCACTTGTGCACTGGGCTACCACAGACAAGGAGACACTCGGGAGCAAAGGAGGAGCACAATTGGGAACTGCATTATTTGTGAACTGTAGGAATACGTTTTGGAGCACTGTAAGTAAACACACTGTCTTTTCACCTCAGTCTAAAAAAACGTGCCTGGGTCCTCTTTCCCTCTCACTTCTGCGACAATTCCAAGAAGGGAATAAAAACCGGTCTCCAACAACTGCCAGTCTCTTTTAAACGCCAGGCCGGCCGGATAATTTTCTTAATAAACTCCCGGGCTACAATTGGAAGATATACGGTATCTGTACTTCTAGTTAAATACAAAAAGTCTGTGCTTTTGCCACCTCTGGTCAGTGTAAATATGTTTAACTATGTATTTAATTGTTTAGCTATCCTAATATAAGACAAAGAATTTCAACAATGCATCTCAGTTTTTCCATATAATAAAGACATACTGCTGTAATAAATAAATCTGTCAGCACGACTCTGTGTTTAAGTAGTAAGAAATTACTGTGTAAAGTTACAGAAAGGTTCAGGAGCACTCTGACATGGCACAGACTTTCTTGTAATTATAACATAGAAAGTTGTTGTTAATTTGCAGAATGATCCACATAAAACAAACAGTAGATAGGGAAAGACATGAACTTTTTCATTATTTAATTGTTTATCTATTACTTAATTACTTTGGTGTAATATGAATGACCATGGGGGAGGTCTTTATCAGTAGAAAAAGCTGTAAAACTGCTTTAAACGTTTTCCAAAACCATCGGCGTACCCGATTAGAATCTCTGCTGGGAGGATTCTGGCCTGCGGGCCTTAGCTTTAACCCCCCATGTTTAAATGCAATGGCGCATGGTAAAATCAGACTATTTTCAATTCAAATTTCTCATCCCACGTAAACATTTAATCCAGAAATCTTCATTTAAAATGAAAACACAAGTTTGCATGTGACTACAGATTCTAACTATATCCATAGGCATGAGCATAAAAATGATGTTCTACCCGACATGATATGAACCGTTTATACACAAGTATATACATGCAGTATCACGTTTTGTTTGAGAGTCTATGAGCTGATTAAAAATAACCAAAACAAATATTAGACTATATTTAGTAACACTGCTTTGCTGTTGCCATGATCATGACAAACTGGACTTATTTGTTTGCATAATTAAGCTCTAAACAAGTAAAGAGAGGTCATTCAAATACAAAAAAGGATAATGATTTGTTCTAGAAAACAGATGAACCCCACCTTTAGCTCCTTAAAAATAACTGTTCCAACTGTATGTAACCAGGGCAACGGTACTAATGCCTGACATAACAAGTCATTTCCTAGTTCTTCAGTTTTTAGCAACAAACACACTCAAAATGGTCCAGATGCTTCTCCAGTTACATGATGAGTGCGGTTGTTCTCCCAGGTGTTACCAAACCAAGAGGTCCAGGCTCTTGGTCTTGGATGAGATAAAACAGCAAAAACAAGTTCATCTGTACAATGCGACAACTTTCACATTTGAATGATATGCTTTAAAAATTGACTGGCTGTACGTCTGTCAATTTTTGAGTTTATTTAATAGGAAAAAAGATATTGTCCTGATAAATGTGCATTGATTAGTGTGTATTTGTCTTCTCATACTTAAAGTAAACCCATTAAAAATAAATAGGTGAGGGAAGCAGCCATGTTGAATACAGTGGCCTAATGGCATTTTATGCACATGCCCAGAGACTAGCCAGCTACACTACTAGTCAAAAGTTTAGACATGCCTTGTCATTTTTTATTTTATTTTTTTAAAGAAATTACATATAAATAAAGGTTAGGTTATCTTGTCTTGATGCATGCTCAGTCATCCAGGTAAGTAAATCCCAAAAAGTTGATTGTGTTCATCTGGACGAAGCGTTTTCAGTGGGAGAAACGTTTCGTCACTCATCTAAGTGACTTCTTCAGTCTCAGCTGACTGCAGGTTTCCCCAACCTCATAGACAGTACATTTACATAATGACTGAAACTAGCACAACTGATGAACAATGAGATGTGAGGTCAGTTCCTTAATCATTAATATGCAAATTGTCATGACCAGTAATCAAAGACTATTGATCAATGGCCATGACTACTGTTTATAAGGTTGGGGAAACCTGCAGTCAGCAGAGACTGAAGAAGTCACTTAGATGAGTGACGAAACGTTTCTCCCACTGAAAACGCTTCGTCCAGATGAACACAATCAACTTTTTGGGAAAGGTTAGGTTGTACTGTAGAGTCTCACTAAAGGCAAAACTATGAGTGAACAAATATTGAATTATGCCGAAAAAAAAAGTGAAATAAGATGTTTTCATGTTTTATATTTTAGAGTCTTTAGAATAGCCGCCCTTTGCTTTGATTACTGCTTTGCACAGTCTTGGTATTCATGAGGTCATCACCTGAAATGTTTTTCCAACAGTCTTGAAGGAGTTTCCAGAGATGCTGAGCACTTGTTGGCCCTTTGGCCTTCACTCTGCGGTCCATCTCATCCCAAACCATCTCGATTGGGTTTAGATCAGGTGACTATGGAGGCCAGGCCGTCTGGTGCAGCACTCCATCACTCTCCTTCTTGGTCAAATAGCCCTTACACAGTCTGGAGATGTGTTTGAAAAATAAATGATGGTTCAACTAAATGCAAACTGGATGGAATGGCTTGTCACTGCAGGATGCTGTGGCAGCCATGCTGGTCACCGGCAAAACACTCCCACACCATCTCGCAGTCTCCTCTGAACAGTTGATTTAGAGACGTGCCTGCATCTGAGCTCTAATCTGAGGCGCTGTTAACTTGCGATTTCTGAGGCTGGTGACTCGGATCAATTGATCCTCAGCAGCAGAGGTGACTCTTGGTCTCCCTTTCCTGGATCAGGTCCTCATGTGAGCCAGTTTCCTCGTAGCGCTTGATGTGGACTGACTGACCTTCAGTTCTTAAAGTAATGGTGGACTGTCGTTTCTCTTTACTTAGCTGATTGGTTCTTGCCGTAATATGAATTCTAACAGTTGTTAAATATGGCTGTCAGCTGTGTACCAACCTGACTTCTGCACAACACAACTGATGGTTCCAACATCATTAAGAAGGGAAGAAATTCCACAAATGGACCCTGACAAAGCACACCTGTGAGGTGAAAATCATTTCAGGGGACAACATCATGGAGCTCAGTGAGAGAAGGCCAAAGGTTTGAAGTGCTGTCAACAAAGCAAACGGTGGCTACTCACATGTTAGAGATATTTAAAAAATGTTTCCTTTGCTACATACAGTAACAGACCCCTCACATTTTTGTAGATATTTTAGTCAATCTTTTCATGGGACGTCACTGAAGATATGATACTTTGATACAATATAAAGAAATCAGTGTACAGCTTGTATAACAGTGCAAATTTGATGTTCCCTCCAAACAACTCAACACACAGCCATTAATGTCTAAACTGCTGACAACAAAAGAGAAGTACACTCCTAAGGGAAAATGTCCAAATTGTGCCCAAAGTATCAATTACTTCTAATTTTTCCTTCCTTTTAGAAGGAAGCACAGTGGTTAGCACTGTTGCCTCACAGCAAGAAGGTCAGGAGTTCAATTCCACCATCAGGCAAAGGTCTTTCTGTGTGGAGCGTGGGTTTTCTCCGGGTACTCTTCCTCCCACAGTCCAAAGACATGCAGTTTGTGGAAAATCTAATGGTTGTCTGTCTATGTGTGTTAGCCCTGCGACAGACTGGCGTCCTGTCCAGGGTGTACCCCGCCTCTCACCTTAAGACAGCTGGGATAGGCTCCAGCGCCCCCCGCGACCCTGAAAAGGATAAGCGGCTGCGAATGGATGGAAGGAAAAACATAACCTTCAACAATATTTCAGAAAGTATGTTTGTGTAATGACGGCCTTGTCATTGTGGTAAGTTAGAATTGATGTGGCCATACGTCACATGACAAATTTAAAACCAGCTGTTTTTCACAGCGTGCTCGATGTGTAAAGGCGCAAGTCTCGTTGGTGCTGGTACGTCCATTTTTTGATCCCTTAACTCTTTTCCAGATTGTGTTATCTGTGCTAGCCATATATATAATACTATTTGACTGATGAATCTGAGTCATAGCAACTCATCTCTTATGCTTTTTGCAATAAAATTAGTCTGATGAGAATAATTTGTTAAACAATGAATAATGTCTTGCACAACAGCAGATGATACAACATATCCAGTGCTTGTCATCAGCAGCAGCTCTCAGTAACCCTTTGTGTGTTATTATGACGTAAAGCTACAACCTCAGTTCAAGTGCAGAGCAACACAACAGCGTAGCAACCACCCACTGGTGTACACCCGGAGGTTTGCTCTGAAACTGTTTAAGCACACATACTCTTACATTATGGATGAATGCTGTGTGCCGGTGGCGCTGATACAGAGGTGGTCTAGCAGCACTCGAGTCCCAATGAATTCAGTTTTCAAGTGCAGTATGAAAAAGACACCTGGACACTCGGCTGCATTTAGACAAGGAAGGAGCCCCCGCGCTTCCTTTTACACACATACACACGCAGACGCGAATACCTGGAAGGAAATCATCCAATCCTGCATCCATTACAAACTCAAAAAGGAATCGTAAAAACTCATTTCTCAGTTTCCTTATGCAGATCTCTGTTTCTTTCAATCTCATTGTTAGATTACCGTACACATTAAGAAGCCTGGTTCTCAGGTCCGTATATCCAAATCAATTCATTTTGATAGAAATCTAGTGAAAAAAACTTGGAACAAAAACGGAAACGTTATTAAAACAGAGATTTTATTCATCCCTTTGCTGGACGTGTGGGGTTCATTTCTACACATGAAGCTTTTCCATTTTCCTTCGCGGGCTGCAGGCGACGTCTCGTGTGAATGAATCTCCCGGGAGATCGAGCGCCAGCATGGACAGGACAGGGAGACCTATTACACCCTGGTTCCCATCAATTGTTCTGACACATGGGCTGAGACTGAACTCATCTCACTGCAGCAATGGACCCTCTATGATGGACACGGTCACACATATTATTACGTGTGAATTGCTCAGAAATTCTTCCTGTTAAGCTTCTTTTTTGGAGGGGGAGGGGGGGTGCACGTTATTCCTCCCCTCTCATATGACAGAGATGGGAACATATTAGGTGCAAGAAATTAATGTAATATATTGGCTATCTAATGTATTTTTGATTTCCCTCTCTGTGTGGTGTTCATTTTCTAGTCTAAATTAAAGTGACGACAGGAGTGAAAAGAGGGGACACAGATTTGAATGAAGGAAAGGAGCAGACAACAGGAAGAAGACGGATGTAACTGACAGGAAGGAATCATTAACAGCAGGTATAGTTTAGCTGTTAATTAGAAAGCGTTCAGGTGGTCAATAGTATGGATTCGCTTTAATGAAAACATTGTTTCACCTGCTTTTGAAAAGCAGGCAGCTCGCGGTTTCCAACGAGCATCTGTGCTTTCATTTTTCCACTTTTCACATTTCATGATAAGCTCATCTGTTAACACACATTGTTCCAGCAGCACATAGTTGGTCCTCTGCGATTTGTAAGCAAATGAGCCTTTTTCTCATATTTAACTTTGAAACGCCGGTGGTTATCAGTCTATGTAGAGTAGACGGTGTGGGTTATGTTTCGCATGTTTCATTAACATACAAATAAAAGGCATTACATTTTGTATTCACTGTGAAGACTATGTTGCCTCTCAGTCTAAAAATTCAAGTTAGTTTCGTCTTTGCTAAATTGCAGCTCATCAGCTTGGGACTCATTTGTGAATGTCACACAAACCAAGCCAACTCCAGCGAGCTGGCAGACTCTTGCTTCCGTTTGGTAGTCCAAACATGCTAAATTTACATCATCTCCAGCCAAATAAGCCATGGCAGCGTACCCGTGTGGTTCTCTACAATGAGCGTACACTGAATGATCAGCTCCATCAAAACATGCATGATTTGGCATATGAACTATAAGCTGTATTTAAAAAAAACAACACTGCTGCTTCTGCGACGTTCCCGTGGCTCCATTAAAAGCACTTACGGTTTAACTGTTTTGCTGTTTTCGGTTAAAAAGAAAAGGTACGAGCACAAACAGGTGGAGACAATATCTGATGAACCCAAAATTCAGTCTAAAAGAAACAAACGCACAAGAAAAGCCACACTGTGTAAACGAGCCAGAGATTAATAATAACTAATGATTAAAGAGAGTGATGTATAAACACATAGTGTGTGAAAAAATGTGACGAAGACACTCAGTGCATCATGGGAACCTCCTCTCCAGCAGCGTAGGACTATTATAGTGTAGCTAAAGGAGGATTCAGGGTCACCTGATGAAAAAGCAAAGTTTATGCCTAATCTTACAAGTAGAGTTAGTGTCTGTCTCCCAAATCCAAACGAGGAGCCCCACAGAAGAGGGGCCTGAAAACTGAAGGCTCTGCCTCCCATTCTACTGTTAAATACTCCTGGAAGTAAGCCTGCAGTCTGAGAGCGAAGTGCTCTAATGGGGTGATACGTTACTATGACTTTGTATGTGAAGATTTACCAGCGAGTCACTGAAGAGAAGGCTTTTCAGGGAGTTTTTAGGACATCCTGATAATAATGAACTACAATAGTTCAGCTTAGAAGTAATAAATTCATGAACTAGTTTGTCATCATCAGCACTCTGAGACAGGACCTTTCTCATTTTAGAGATTGTACAAATGCAATAAACCAGTCGTACATATTTCTTTAATGTGCACATTGAAGGATGTATCATGGCCAGAAACAACTCCAAGATTCCTCACAGTACAACTGAAGGCCAAGGTAATGCCATCCAGAGTTAGGTCAAGAGTAAAGAACAGCAAACATTATATTACAGCTTTTTCAGCCTTTCACATGCTTTGAGCAGAGCCTTCAACAACATTTGAATCACCATCATCAAGCACAACAAGAGAAGGCGTTTTTGATTTAGAGGCAGAGGACATGACATTTCTTATTATTCAGTCACCTTGTTGCTGTAGACTGAACTGCAAACAGTATTAAATGTGTCATTGTGCCTTTTGCACAAGTCAAATCACATGATGTCAAACAGGGAAAAGTGAGAAAACCGATTTGATTTCCACAGTTAGTAATGGCGGGTAATGAGACTGTACCGAGATGGGGCAGAAATGTCATCTATTTAGGTGACTACAAACCTGTGTCAACCTAGGATGCAAAATGCAGCAGAGCTGTAAAAGTCTGTTTGCTTTTAGTGTCATTTTGTTCAGGATAAAGATACACACACATATTTTGTATTTCGCTGGGAAGTCAAGTTTTTGCCCTCAGCTATATTCTCGCAAACTGCTCCTTCGTGTGCTGATCTTTGGCATCTCCTCATCCGGACTTGTTATATAACAGCATCACTTTTCTTATTTAGAAAACTGCTCTTGTCGGGGGATACAGCCCAGAAGAAGAGAAGACTGTCAACATAAGTAGGGCTTTTGTTTTTTTATTAAACCTGCAGTACCAAGCATGGATGTGCCTCTTTAGAGGAAGAACAGCTTATAAAAAGAAAAACTTGCTCATTAATTCTTGCAAAAGACCTCCAGCTGAAAAGATGCCTTTTTTTTTTTGGCCTTCCCCCCAAAAAACAGGAACAGCTTCCCTTGAGAAACTACTTCCTGTACAATAAATTTTCCTCCTAACTGCTCAACTAAAGTCTGAATCAGCACGCAAATATGTTACTGTGTACATTTGCATTCGACTCGTACAGTATGTGCGCGTGCACATTTTTATCTGTATGTGTGCGCTCAGCTGCTATAATAACTGTGTGTGAATATTGTGCATCCAATTAAGTTGATGAGCCTTCATTAATTGACTCCACATTTCTGAACCCAAAGCAATTAACAAAGCTTTTGAAGGAAAGGCAGCCTGTGACAAAAACTAGTGGAAGGCCTATAGAAGAAGATGGGGCAAGCTGAGACCTTATTAATTCTGTCATGGAACATGGATCACGCCGGACATCCGCCGCACACACAAAACGTTTTTCTGTCAGTCCTCCCGGTTTTTATCTGAAAGCTCTAAAATGTCATCAACGAATTTGCACGGCGTGTTTACGCACGCGGCACACATGGGTGGAGAGCGGCCCGAGAGGATGGCGGATGTTTCTCGGCTGTGGTGTTGTCTGCAGGAAAGCTATCCGTGTGCCTCCTCTGGCTCTACTTGGTCTCTGCACTGAATTATAAATGATCCTGTGGTGTGTCACGGCTGACAGACAAGAGTGGATATACTGTAGGTTATTCCAACTGAGCAAACAGCGGCATCAAGCAGCGAAAAGATATCTGAGATGGCTTTATTCCTACACTTATGCTTAGACACGGACTGATCTGCAGTAAATGTGAAACAACAGGTTTTTTTTCTCTTCAACTTAACAAAAGGGGCTAATGGGACTCTTTTCTTCAAATCTGACTCATAGGGCTGCAAATCAGATGGATGTAACTGACAGAAACGAGGTAAACGCTAATAAAAACATTACATTTAGGAACATAGGAGTGAGATAAGGTTAGGATCAAAAGAGAAGAGGAGGCACATCTTTTTTTATCATGAGTGGATAAACTGCTGATGATTACACATGCAATGAAACCACTTGTGTATTCTACGTGTGCGCATGTTTAGGTCAATTTTCTTTTTAACAAACTCATTTCATGCACATTTCATCACAAAACACAAACAAATGACAAATGTGTCCCAAATGACAGATTCTGTTTGATTTTGATATAAATATTTATGTTCAATCAATGTGCAAACAAGAAAAGGAGGTCTGTCATATGAAGGTGTGTGAAAGAGAGAGAGGACAAAAAATGCAGGATTAGCAGAATTTAAACAGATTAAACAGTTTAGGAAATAAAATACAAAGAACAAGAAACACTGGCCTAAAAACTAGAACTTACTGAGTTCATAACAGAGCAAACAGGAAACACACAAGGTGGGAATGATGAGGACGTGAAGGGGAAGAGAGGAAAACGAAGGACATAAATGCACAGGATAGTGAGAGGATGGGCAACAGGTGGAAAACACAAGTGGAAGAAATCCAACAATGAAGGACCGTAAGCAAAAATAAACGTAACACACATGAGACGAGGGACTGTCAAAATAAAACAGGAAGTGGCCGCATCCTTGCATTTGAAGGCAAATTATGTCACAGCCAGGCGATGAAGGCTGTCCCAGTTTGAAGGCTGCTCCAAATGCGTCCTTCATTTCCCCAGATTTGAAGGATGGGCCAACCTATCCCAGAATTCATAGCGTGGCTCAGCCAATTAAAGTTTCCAACAATGGCGGCAGCTACTTAGTTTTAACATTGCTCTTTCTGGGTCACAAAATAAACTTTTAAGATGCGGGGAACAGACACGAAAGCAAGGAATAGCCAAAGTAGAACATGAGAACCACACACATGACAAGGCCAACAGACGTGGGTTAAATGTAAACCGACATGACTAACTACACACTGGGGATGCTGAGGAGGGAAGGAAGAAGCGAGAAAGAACAAAGAGACTGGACAAGAAAAGTTAACTAAATTAAACAAGAAATAATAACTAGAAATTTAACAAAACTCAGAGGCTCTCTCAATATTCTGCAAAAATGATAAACAAGTCTAAACTCAAAAACGCACGGCAGGCTCTGAAAATGGGAGGACCAGCAGCAGTAATTAAATATACATCAAAAGTTTAACAGAACATTTTTATACAAATCGCAGCTAGTTATGAAAAAAAGGTGATGATTTGAGATGAAATGGTCCAGATGTAAAAAAGAAAAAAAGAAACACATACTTTACAAAATTCTTTTCTGAGTTATAAAACTTATAAAACCGGAAACTTCACTCCAGTTTTCTAGGTCACAACTGATTAAGAATTTCATATTAAAAAGTATGTTACTAAATCTCCCAGCAATCATTATGTGTCCAAACTTTAAACCATAAAATTTTGAGGCAAAGAAGAAATGGTTGAATAGAAAATGTTTGTTTGCTCGCAACCAACGAGGGTTTTTGGGGGAGCTTTTTCCCTAGCAACCGGTGAAAGTATCACATCCAATATGGAGGAAAACTCATAATAAATTTGTCCAGGACTTTAGAAAAACTTTAGAAAATGACAACGCCTGACAATTTATTTAAAGTTTTAAATGTATTTAGAGACTTTTCCTCAGTAAGCTCACCCATGCAACGTTGTCAAAATTCAAATTCTTGTACCGTATATCTTCCATTAGTAGCCCCGGCATTTATTCAAAAAATTATTCGGCCGGCCCGGTGTTTAAAAGAGACCAGCAGTTGTTGGAGACCGGCTCTTATTCCCTTCTCAGAAAGAATAGTCATGGAAGTGAGAGGGAAAGAGGACCCAGGTGCGGTTTTTAGACTGAGGTGAAAAGACTTACAGTGCTCCAAAACGTATTCCAACAGTTCACAAATAATGCAGTTCCCAATTGTGCTCCTCCTTTGCTCCCGAGTCTGTGGTAGCCCAGGGCACGAGTGGTGCTCCCCGAAGCTTCTCTCCGCCCGACTCTCCAGGAGAGGAAGTAAAAGACCAGAAAATCACAGTTAGCAGGTTCACTAGCCGACAGTTCCAGTTCAGTGTAATAATCCCACTTCGATGGTCGCTGCATCCAGCTTAAATGACACTGGTCGTAGATGACTGCTGATTGGAAACAGCTGGCCGAGTAATGAGATGCGGGAGGACCGACGACAGCGTGGAGGGACTTCCGGATCGAAGGTTGCCCGGCTACTATTGGAGACCGAGGTCTATTTGTCTTGACATGTTTTCAAACCTGAAACGGGCGTCAATAAGAGACAGGCCAGTGTTAGAAGATATACGGTACCCTTGAATCTATACTGTAAACGTGAGTATTCAGTGTCATTCAGTGCCTAATGAAACAGAGTATCCGCTAAGCTGTTTGTACTTTTATAGGGTTTGAAGATAAATGCTACAACTTCTATTAAAGGTATATCGTTTGATAGCACCTACAGTGCTCTGACAGCTGAGAAAACTCCAGCTGCTAATAAAGATTTCATTATTTGCCAATTCAACAACTACTGGCTGTTGTGTTGACAGGCAAACTGTTCTAAATTATATAAATGAGCATGTTCTCACACTACGGGGTAGCACAGTGGTTTGAAAGAGTGGTTCTTCAATGTTGTGCAATCCACCAGCCGTGTGGGTTTTCTGTGGAAGTATGGATTCTCTCCGGGTACTCAGGCTTCCTCCCACAGTCCAGACACATGCATGTTAAGTTAATTGGTAGGAGGAGTGGCAAAATCTAGAATCTCACACGTTTTGAAAATGTAGTCATGCACTCTCAGCAATGCTTGAAAAGACCCACAAACAAGCAGTAACTGAAGGTGTCTGCTGTAAAGACCTAGGAAAGCATCTCAATTAGGGCTGGGCAAAACGATTATTTTCCTAATCGCTGAATCTAGCGATTAATTTTTCAATACATCGATTAATCGTCTTTCGCCGATTCTGATAATCAGCCTGCGCGCATTGCGACTCATTTTGCCAGCATGGGCCACATATTTAAAAAACAACAACTAAACAGCAGCTGCTATATGTTACTGCTAAGCAGCTTAAATTAGTTTTGCATTTACGGAGGTTGGGTGTTTATCTCTGTCTATGAGAGAGTGTATGTCTACGTGGGGGGTGTCTGGATGAATTAAAGGGTAAAAACCAGCGTTAGTAAAAAAGAAAACTTACAGTCGTTTTATGATCGGCCATTTCCACCTTACAAAGCCGGCAAAGACTGAATCACTTCCTTTTCGGTTCAAATATCCCCATACTGTAGAACTGCGTGTTCGGGGGGCGTGGTTTATGTCCACATGTTACCGCTACTTGCTGCCGCCATGTGTTTTTTTGAAAGTGACGACGCATCGACGCAAATTTTTTTACGTCGATGCGTGGTCCCAGCCCTAATCTCAGTGGTAGAAAACACAGTTCTAGACTTCATCCAGTCATAAATGATTCCAAAAAAGCCTTTGTATTTATAATTGGTAGTTTGTCCAGTTTAATCTTTTTTTTTTTTT
>VURO01027349.1:0-16196 GCA_015108175.1 Pelvicachromis taeniatus
CCGGCGGTTGTTGGAGACCGGCTCTTATTCCTTTCTCAGACTGAATGGTGATGGGTAAACAGAGTTCATTTGGCAGTAAAATACGGTATGGTACCATATTTACTGCCACAAAATGTAGGCAACAACAGCGGATGAACATTTCAGGATTTAAAGAAATTATCAGTGGAGACGAAAGGGCAAAATGACCGGCGCTTAAAGGAAACCGGCGTCTATTTGTTGTGACATGTTCTCAAACTCAACGTTTATTAACGGGCGTCAATAAGTGACAGGCCACTACTAGCAGATATACGGTAATTTATATTACAGCTGCAGAGGTACTGCTCCATTGGAGAGAAAACATTTTCCACACATCTGTTGAGATAATGCTGTAATATATGCAACATGAGTGTATTTTTGACTGCATAAATAAAAATGATAACACTTAAAATTATGGTGATAAATAAATAAATAAATAAATATGACACATTGTTCACATGTATTGTCTAACAGAGGTGTTACATAATTTAAACATGAGCTACTCCAAAAAACAAACAAACAAGCAAACCCCAATGCAATAGCAGAAGACTTGCTGGAGGTCTTACAGAAGGTTTTTGGTAGTCGGAGACAGTAACCACATGTGCCAGCTTTTAGAGCCGTGAATGCTCAGATAAACTGAATCAGCTGACAATCTCTCCATGACAGCCAATAAACCTTTTTTATGGCAGACATTATGACTTGTCACTGTAGCACAGGAGTATTAATAATGGCTCCTTTCCCCTCTGGGGGGTTGTCCTGCTTTTGTCCATGCTGCTTCACTGTCGTGGCTTTCATAAACACTTAATGGAACTGAGCCGTTATGAATTCTGCCATTACTTTCCATGCTGTGACATGTCAGGGTGTCTTCTGAAAGAAAGGTTTGTTTCACTGAGGAAGTCTAGGTGCAAATGTTAGAGAGTGGAAAAGGTGCATAAAGGAGTAACATCATCATCATCATCATCATTCTGTTACAAGGAGAGGAGCCCACACTGAGCTGGGCAGCGTTCTGAAGAATGCAACAAGCTGCACGAATCAAGTCTATGATTCAGAAACTGAACGTGAATAAGGCTGTGATAGTTTCTAGATTGTGGTAGATTAGTGTTTTTTTTTTAAATATTTTAATTTGATGCATATATGTGACAATATGATGAAGAATGGTTTGCAGTGGTATTGGATTTTAGACCCAGATCCAAATCCAGAACAACTCTAAATAGCTGATTACTTGTAGGTTATAGCAGGATCTGCCTCAGTTCAAAATGTTGTGCAAATCCATCCATGTTCTTTTGGGTGATAAACAAACTCACCATGATTGAGAGCTATCCCATAATGATTGTTTAACTAGATAGTTTCAAGTCACTCAAGTTTAAATAAATCTGCTTAAACAGACAAAGACAAATATAGAAGACAGTCCAACATTAGCTTTCCTGCCAAAATCAAAGTTTATCTTATATACACATTTAAACAGTGTACACTGTGTTTAATTTAATTAGTGAGTGCTAAAGCTAGTCTGGAGACTAACTAGTCATTAGCTTGTGATCTGCAGAACATCAACCTTGCTCTACAACACAGTGTCTACCCATGACATGTAGCTACAACGCTTGACATCTACCTCACATTTTAATGTAAGCTGGTTTTAACTAATGAGCTAAACAACAAATAATTTTCATTTTCTCTTGAAAGCATTGCTGCTAACAATCCAAACGACACATTTCATTCATTTGAAATCAACAGCAAAGTATTTACGACCTATAATTTCATTATGCAGTACTGTGATTGAAGTTTTGAAGGTATGTTGAAGTAGTAAGCGAGTGAACCAAAGAAGCTTTGTTCAAAGCCCCATTGTGCTGTCTGCTCTAACCCTGGACATAGTTAGCAGCCAGATGGTGAGCATAGTGATTCAGCCAATGGTCTTGGCTGGTTTCCTACCGCTGTCCAAAGACATGCAGTTAGTGGGGTTAAGTTAATTGGTGATTCTAAATTGTCTGTAGGTGTGAATGTGAGTGCAAATGGGTGTCTGTCTCTTTGTGTTAGTGCGGCAATCTGTCCAGGGTGTACCCTGCCTGTCACTCTATGGTAGCTGACCCTGATTTGGATAAGCGGAAGACGATGGAGGGATGTGTGTTTTGTGTATATACGCAGCCACATACTATTGTACCTGCCAGTACTATTGAATCTAACTAGAGAAACGGGACAGTCCAGCTTTGTTTGCCAGTTGCTTGTAGAAAACAATGCTATGAGTGCTCTCTGTCTCAGCAAATAAAGAAGAAGCGCTGTGCAATCCAAATTAATTAGATTCTATTTGTGGCCACATTGCTTTGCCTGCTCAGCAGTTGTGTTTCTTTCATTAAGCTGCCTGTGTGTTTGGCTGATTGACGGAGAGTGGGGGTTGGGAGACAACTGAAATGGATAAAGGAAAAAGCAGGCAAAAACGGAACGACGGGACATCTGTAGATGAATGTGAATGGATTTTCAATAGCACTGACAGTGTCCGTGTGTCCAGGAGCATCGCCTGAAGAGCACAGGACTTTACAACTTTGACCAACCTCCAGCTAGCTGGAGGAGGCAGTTAAATAAAGATCATTTCACTGTATACTAGTATGCTGAGTCAATACCATAGATCTGGCATCTTAATGAGTCTGTGTGTACAGAGATCTTAATCCAGTCTACTCAGCAGTCTTTGGCTTGTAGTAGAAACTGAGTGACATGAGCCTTAGAGGATATTCCCTGTTTTCAGATGGTATCGACTGGACATAGTGAGGCAAATGAGAACAGAGTGAAAACAGAATAAATTGCTTTTAATCTGGTTGTAACATAGAGGGAAGTAAACTGAGGACTGAAGCTAAAGACTTCATCCTCTTGGCAAAGCAGTTGTGATATGAAGATGAGATCAGAAACAAGTTATCTATGCCATATTTGGAAAATTACTTTGTTGCAGCAGTTGAAATAATGACATACTAAGAGTAGTTATAATAGTAATTAAAATAAAATAATAACAATAATGATAAAAAAAAAACAACAAAATAATATGTATAACATACATTTTCAGCCAGACTCTGGCAGATAACACAGACATTTGATATCATACCACACACATGATAGTGAGAATTCCTGTATTATCTGTGCCAACAGAGCTGACCCCGCTCACCTCCTTCTTGTTTACAGCCTCTGTGTTGGTCTCCCAGTTCAGCCTGTGGTTGCTGTAGATGCCCAGGTACTTCCTTCACCGCATCCTGTCACAGACACGGACCATGTAGCCGTCCTCTTCCTTCTGAAGTTTATCTTATTCACATTCAGAAGCAGATGATTCTCCTCCTGACCGCTTCAGAAAATCATCCACAGGTGTTACCTGCCCATCACTAACACATACTCACATCACATACTGTTTGTTAGTTGGTCTTACTTAGGCCAAGTCTAGTCTCTCCAGTATAGCTATATTCAATTCATTGTAATTAATTCATTTAATTAATAGCAATTACCGTATATTTTCAAATTGTAGCCTGGGCATTTATTCAAAAAATTATCCGGCCGGCCCAGCGTTTAAAAGAGACCGGCAGTTATTGGAGACCGGCTCCAGAGTGTCTCCATGTCTGTGGTAGCCCAGTGCACGAGAAACTTCTCTCCGCCCGACTCTCCTCAAGAGGAAGTAAAAGACCAGAAAATCACAATTAGCAGGTTCGCTAGCTGACAGTTCCAGTTCAGTGTATTAATCCCACCTTCACGGTTGCCGCGCGCATCCAACTTAAGTGCTGCTGGTCGTAAATGATGGCTGATAGGAAACAGTTGGCCGAGTGATGAGATGCGGGAGGACCGACGACAGTGCGGAGGGGGGTAATGCACCATTCAGTTGTTTCCCAACCGCCAATAAAATGTAAAAAGAAGAAGAAAAAGACAGCGCAGAGGGACTTCCGGGTCGAAGGTCGCCCGGCTACTATTGGAGACCGTCCTCTATTTGTCGTGACATGTTTTCAAACCGGCGTTTAATTAGAAACCTGCATTTAAAAGAGACAGACTACTAATGGAAGATGTACGGTATGTAGAAAATTCTATTACTAAATTGAAATCAAATACTTGAGATTTTGAGACAACCTTTAATTGAATCATAGTTACACATAACTCTCTAGTGGTGTCAGAGACCAACAACTCCATGTAGGCTGGAGAGATGGATGAGTGCCTCAGCAAAAACCCTGAACTTGATGAATATAGCTTACATATTATTGCATATTACTGGCAAGGCATGACTAGGGTAGGAATACTTTTATGATTGCTCCAGTTAAAGTACATATTGAATAAATAATGAGTGTTAGGGTTTAAATGTGTTTGAGTTTCCTTTTTTTAGCTGACTTGCACATTACCGTGCCATTAGTTACCGTTTATCGTTGGAAGCAGTAGAAATTTATTGTAACATCTGAATTAAAACAGAATGCTGTGAATTGCAAATGTCATAAACACATATTTTGTTCACAGGAAAAAAAGAGAAAACAAACAGACAGAATGTCCTGGGTCACGTTTTCTGTTTATCTGTCTTTATGGTTGTGAGTGTGTCCTGTCACCCCTGTTCTGTGTTTGGTTTCATGTCCCTGAGTTTGTGCAGTGTGTATTTCCTGTTTTACTTTGTAGTTCTGTGCTTCATGTGGATGTGTCCTGCTTTGCCCTCGTCATGTGTGATTTGTATCAGCTGTGTTCCTCATGTGTTCTGAGTCCCCTCGTTATCTGTCTGTGTATTTATGTCAGCGTCTCCATCAGTTCCCTGTTGCGTCGTACCCTCAACCAGCTGTGTGTTTCTGTCTGTGAACCCTGCCTGCCTGTAACCCGTCAACCTGTATACCAGTATACCTGTATACCAGCCCGTTTGTATCCCTAGTTTGTTTTCCCGGTTTAGTTTTGTATTTTCCATTTTTCCCAGCAATAAAGCTGCGTTTTTTGTTCATTCCTGTCTCCGTGAGTCCTTTTTGGGTCCTTCTCTACCTGCGTTCACACAGACCTTGACAATACCATTTGAAGAAGAAACGTCACGCTGCTGTAACAGCTGCAGTCTCTTACAGCTCACTTAAAATGACCTTGTCTGGATGAAGAATGTCTTACTATATGATTTCAAATGTTGTTGAACTGGTGTTCAGTGTAGATGTGATATTATTACACAGACAGAAAAATTGTATTTGAGAGTGAGGTTGTCAGAGATTAGTGTGGTCTCTGCTGCCCTCTAGGCCCTAGAGACTGTACAAACACATAGAACTGAAGAATGTAGTATTCCATTACAAATTACAGAATACATGCCCCAAAATGTAGCTTGTAACGTGTTCCGTTAAGTTACTCAATGTGAGTAATGTATTCTGAATACTTTGGATTATTTAATAGATTGTCATGCATTTTAGAATGTAGAAATCACATCCTGCAAATTCTTTTTTGTTTTTCTCTACCAGTTGGCTGTTAGGCCCAAATTTCCCAGAATAGACAATATATTTACTGTAGAGGAGCAAATACTTATGTTAACATATGATGTTAACATAAGATAAGATGTTAGCTCGAGTAGCCTTCAGTAATAGTAATAAATAACACAGCAATAGTACATCGAAGATACTGAAGTGGCACATAACCCAGGTAGCTGCCACAACTAAAAGAAGGTATTTGCAGTCGGCTAATGTTAGTTTTTTATAAAAGAACTTACTTCCAGATGTTTCTTTAGGTTGGAGTCTTTTAACTTTGTCTTTGTGAATAAGTTTCTTGTATAACTAGCTACAGACATGGGCTTTAAGCAACCATGAGCCACTGATAAGCGTGACAGATTAGGAAGCATGCATAAAGTGGATTAGTACCTATGAGCCACTTATAGCAGAAAATAAATGAGCACACAATAAAGTGGACTTGTTAGGGAGAGTTTGCCATCAGCAATGAAACACTTGAAGTCCATTTTTAAGAAGACACAACTGAAAACTGTAGTCTTGGATTGGAAGTGGTGGAAAATCCTGATCAGATACAGAACATCTGGGTGTGCCACTGTTGTTACAGAAAAGTGCAAACTTGGTTTAATCTTATTACAAAGTGAAAATGGGATGATCTGACATGAATGTTGCAAAATTTACTGTGTTTTTAATGTGAACAATGATTTTGGTCTACGCTTATGTCGGGATTTAACAAGAGAAACTGACAGTAGTTAACACAATGTACCACTGAAACACAGCAGGTGTTACTGCTGAAAATGGGCCTCTGAATACCTATGTAGATATTCCATTGAACATCATTCTTCATTTGTGATCAATGCCAGTTTTATTAACATTCATATTTCTTTACATATCTGATTATTAAAAAAAAAAAAGAACACGCATGTTCAACATCAGGCAGAACTGGCGACTGAGCCAAAGCCAAACGTAGTAGTGACTGTGGTAATTTCAGTGACTTGCCAGATCCGGCTGTAGTGGCGACTGAGCCAGAGACAAAGGTTGTAGTGACCTTGGTAATACCATTATTATTTGGATTCTGATGGTTCTCATTGTTTAGCAAACTTCTCACTTATAAGACTGACACTCACCAACATGACTATTACGTAGCATCTTCAGGAGGCAGGGCTCCTCTCGCCCCGAGGGTGTTGTAATAGAGGCTGTCAGCTGACTGACGTCAAGCTCTCCTATGTCCAGTGGAATATCTGCAGCTGAGCCCACCTTCAGATGGGACATCCTCATGGAATCGTCACCTAGAGATCCAGCAGTGATTGTTAGGACACACGCTTACTGCATAAGTGCCCCTTTTTTCATCATATTGTGGCGGCCTGTGGTTTGTGGCTCAGCAGCAGGGGAGGGGTGGTGCAGTGGGTTCAGGGTGTGGTGTCAGGAGAGGCTGACTCACACACCTGACCCCATCATCTAATCATGTCTCCCATGTTAAAGATGTTGCCGGGACCGGAGGAGAGGGTGGTGTGTTTGCTAGAGGAGCCATTGAAAAGCCTATAAAAACACGCTGAACTGCAGCGCTGCTGTTGTCGGCTCCTTCATTATCACATATATCCTTACTAAACTTATTGCATTTTTATTGTTTCAGTTTTGCCGTCCGATCAGAATGTTTCCAGGCATGTAGTCTTGGAACATCTCCAGATCCAGCAGGAAGTGATGGATGAATTACTTTACTGTAGTGTTTGGGCTGCCATCTTAGAAGCTGCGTGGATGTCTACACTTATGTAGAAAAACAGTTACCAGTAATCGAAACAGAGAAGGGGCTGCCTCTGATGTACTTGTCATTGTATGGAACAAGGATGCTGTAGTATCCTTGCAGCTTCCAGGTACGACACTGTGCAGGTTCCATCCTGGTTGTTCACACTGCTGATGTCAGCCTTGGATGGACCCTAAATGGCCAGAGACAAACCACCTACACAGATGTGATACGAACAGACAGTGTCACATGTTCAAAATCTGAGGAAGGAAGTAATTCACAGCAAATATAATTGTATTCCACAACACACAATGTGTGTTTGGCCATATGACTGTTACCTACCTTCTCCAGGATCCTTGGTGTTAACAGTAAAGACGGCTGGCTTGTTGACATTCCCGTGGATAAGGCCAGGGCCATAGGCACTGTTCATGTAATCCACGTAGAATTGCGAGGGATTACCTGTTGACAGACAGAAAAAGAGTGGTTAGTGACGCACTTTCAAGCTATTTTCTCCATGCACGTTAGAGGCCACACATTTCTTCAAAATGAGGATATATTAAGGCTCTGTTAACATTATGAAACAAGTCGTGCTGACCTTCTTTCCTTTATTCAGTGCATCATGCATTGCCTACATCACCAGGTGAAACTGAGGCCAAGCATCAGGAAACAGAGGGCTGCACTCGGGAGAGTGAAAATGATAGGCCACGTGCAGTTCATATTTCCAGTGTCTAGTCAACTGCCTTGTGTCTATGTCACGTTTGCAAGCGATGAACATGATACAGAGGAACAAAACTACATTTTTTACATTTTTTTTTTTTTTACAGTTTTGACAGATCTGTCAATCTCAAGATATCAGTTGAGGTCTGTACAGAATATACTTATGTGTTATCGTTCAGCTACACCACACTGATACACACTGGGATTTAACATCCTACACTTGCAAAATGGAGTATATGGAAGCACTGGCAGAATGTTGTCCACGACAATAGTGCAAGGTGGAGAATAGTGCATTTCTGTCTCCACATGTAGTAGACTACACTGTGTCAGGAGACATTCTCCAAGTACACCTAACACCGGGTTAAGAGAGAATCCGAAAAAGGTGATGAAGAGGCTTCATCTTGTTCCTCTTAATGTTGAAGTGTCAAATGTCAAACAGTTGGAAAGGAAACCACACCACTGCACTGGGATGTTTCACCAACACGTGCCAGACACTGTTCCTGCCTGTCAAGGCAACATCACCAGAGACAGCCCCGCCTACCTCAGGACCTCGCCAAGTCACGTGTTGATCACGATGATTATGAAGATGACAGCGAGTGGAGCTAAGACTGTAAAAATCCACCAGCAGAATGTTTAGATGCTTTCTAATTATTAATGAATATCGTGTTTGTGTCGTGGTCCCCTTACCTCTCCAGCGTCTCTCAGTGTTTGTTTATGCTCTCTCTATCTCTTGCTAAGGCCGAACTCACTGCAGGTTCCTGCCTCTGGCCGACACACCTGCAAATCATTGCTCACCTGCGGCTCATCACCTTGGCATTCTGATGTCTATTTAAGATGACAGATTGAGGCTTCTCATCGTTGGATCATTGCATCATCCCGTCAGTGTTGCCCTGCTCTCGCCAAGTAACACTGCTCTAGTTGTCAGTTTCCAGCAAGTGATTTATGCTCTCCTGTGATTTATAGGTTTCCCTGGACCCACCCCAGCCCAGCCCGTGTTTCCACAGGAGTTTTGACATGAGTGTTCCGAGTGGTGTGTGGCTGAAGAAGACTATTGTGTGATTTTCTCCACCTCAAAGGACCCCTGGAATCCTCCCTCCCCTGCACATTTTTGTATATATCACTGGGTGTGTGTTTCTCTTGTAAATAAACTGTTAAACATTATTTCTTTTACTGCCGTGTGAATTCACTGTGTGCTTGACCTGCAGACTGTTTGGTGTGCTCCTTGTCTTTGTAACCACGGCCTGTTTTTGACTAAAGATTTGGACTTTTGACTTTAATACAGCCTCTGCGCGTCCTCCCTTTGTGTCCTCTGTGAATGTGTTCCAGGCGTCGCAGATGTTTTCATTGTAATAACACAGCTTTCCCACAGTGAGTTGCAGCAGCATTTATTCAGAGCACATTGGAGAAAGGAGATTTAGATGATTACAGTGACATTAAAGCCAGATTGATCCTGACAGTGTGCTACTGTGGTACTGTGTTATTGGATGATTTTTCATAGGAGGGGCTATGAAAAATCATATTGGCATTAGGACTGTAACAATATGAGATTTTCACTTATTTACAAAGTCTCAGCATATTTTTCATAACTAAAACCCTCCAATAGAGTTCAAGAATAAAAATACAGAGTCGCAAATGAGAATGATTATGTCACATTTATTTAAAGAGCTGAATTTGTTTGAAGAATTTTTCCTCCAGTCACATCAACCTCACTTAAGTCACAGAAAGAAGCAGAGGGTGCGTCCCCATTTTTAGTGCAAATACATTCTGACACATGCTTTTTAATAACAAGAAGATGAAAACTATTCTTCAGCAGCTGTTATGAACTGAAGCGAACTAGGCACAGCTTTATCTAACAGGGAAGATCAAGATGAACCCCGTAAATACGCTGTTTTCTTTCTTTTTATGTCAGAGTTAGTTTTTTTCTCAAAATTGTCACTCACAGCTTTGCTTCAATGTTCTCTGTACAAAAAACAGAGAATTCAATGTTCAAACTCAAATCTCTGACTCGAAAGTGCCAGAACAAGAAATCACTTTAGCAGTGTGATAAAATGTGGGATAAATGTTTGGGTGTGCACATGTTGCTCTATGGGAAGCTGCTGAACTATTTGCAGTATGGCTCATTAAACAGACTGCTAATGCAGTTCTTTTGCAGTGAATGAAATGATTATTCCACAATGAAAACATGAAACAGTCTCCTCTTGTCCTTCGTTTTTGTCCCGTGTCAGTTCTCCATTGAAAGCATGAGGGAGGTTATTGGAATTTGATCCAGTTTAATTAAGAGGTTGTGCAATCCCCGCTGTATGAAAGCAGAGTCGAATTTTGATCATATTAAACTGTGAAGAAGTGATTAGTATATGTCAGTATTTGTGCCACGTAGCATCAGCCGTAAAGCATTAGAGGGCAGCATTTGTTCATCATTTAGCAGCGAGCGCAGAAGCCAGCCAGGCTGACTTTTCTTTACCATGTCTCATCATCTCACAATTAAAAGATAAGCTCTGATTTTGTTATCTTAATACAGGCCAATTAAAAGTATTATAGACTGTCTTATGGTGTACAACTGTGTATCATCACAAAAGCAAACAAAAAAAATGTTGATTGAATAATAAGTTATAAAAGTGCTTATAATTTCACTGAAGCTCACATTTTCATGGTTTTTCAGTTTGTTTTCATTTTCCTAGCAACAGCATGGCCCTGTTTGTCTCGTTGAATTTATATTTTTAAGTTTTAGTTTGACTAATAATGAAACTGAGTTCGGTTCTTGGTTTCACTTTTGTTAATTCCTCTCGTCCTTTGTTGAGTAGTCTCCTGAGTTCTTCGAGTTGTCTGCCTTTTGAATTTCTTTTGAATTGTTTTGGTGCTTTGGTGAGCAATCAGAATTAAAGCTGCATTTTTGAGTTTACATCTTGCTTTCTGAATCCTGCATTTGGGTCCACAAGTTACCACAAATGATGTATTTTAATTTAGTTAAACCTAAAGTGTTTATATCGGTGGAAATAATTCATTTTTTTTTATCACTCAGGAAAATTATACGAGTTGTTTTAATTACTTTGCATTCACAATGAATGAGCTGCCCTAACATAGTCATCTGAACTAAAGTGTACTTTGTTTTTCAAAGGCAACAACTTTGCATATTTTTTAAAAACATGAAACTTATTAGATTATACAGTGTAAAAAATCTCTCAGTGGCCATAATAGATGAGTGAGACAGCCACAACATGTGTAATATGTATACCAGCATGAGAGTACAGCATTAAAAGAACCCAGCCGGTTGTTTAACATGAGTGTGACACAGGATGTCTATGTTTGTGCAGACATACTGTCCTGTTCTTTCTTTTTACTGCACTGTACTGACATTAGAAATTACTCAGGTCCATGGGGCTTATTGAGCCTAATTGTTTTTAACCATGTAAATTGTTTGTGATTGTTTTTTGTTGTTATTGTTTTCTGAGAATAAAACAGAATACATTTCATTTTTCCAGTCACAATCAAATCACGTTAGCACACACAATCCATTAATCACAGCTCTACAAACCAGTAGGTTTGCAGAGCTACTATTATAAGAACTACTAGCAGGAAGAATCTTTGTGAATTCCCTTAAAGAAACATTTCAACCCACACGAGTTAATAAATGAGCTACATAATAATTGACTGCTTTGTTTGCCAGGCTTTGTTTGTTTGGGGTTTTTTGTACAGAGTCCTTGCAGGATTGTGTTTTTAACGTGGATATAGAGTACACGGGCATGTCGGTAGCTGGTAACTCATACATCTGCTCCATCATAGACACTGAAAGGAAAGTAGGTAAAAACTGATTGGATGGTTATTGATGATTTGGCACATTTTATTCATGTGGTTTGATAGGATTCTTTTCACTACAGCACGTACTACTGACAGTAAACAAGTGTCATGCACCTTTCATAATTGCGGTTTCATGTGGGTTGGGCATCAGTACCCATCACTGTTACATAAAATAGGGAATAGCATAACCAGTTTACCTTTATTTGTTATGTAAGTCTGCTATTCTGGTAAGCAAAAATGTTTCCTTAAAAATTTTCCCTTAAACAATGATGTAGTTTGGTGTGGCGCTGAGTAGTGTATGCTCAATTGGAGAAGGACAATGCTTCTGATTATGTTCTCCAAACAAGCAAAGGTGACACACTGGACACACTGCAGTGACCTAACAAGAAGATGAAACAGACTGCATTATAAATGGAAACATCTCATCCTGGCACTGATTGAGTCAGAATCAATGCATCTTACAGATGAACAACAAATGTGGCAAGATAGAAACTATAGGAGGCAGATAATGTATGACATACAATAGTGGCACGCAAACGCACGAGGCGTAAAAAAACAAGGGTGTGTGTGAGAAATGCTCAGCCTTCAGAACAAATAATTTCACCTGAACAAAATGAATTTTCTCAATTAACTTTGAGTCTTTAAAAAATAAAAAAAAATATTTAAAGTAAAGCTCATCTAAAAATGTTAATTTAGTAGTCATAACAGGAGGTTTAAATTCCACCTGCAAAATCTGCCTCTCTTGGTGCTTGCAGGTCAGATTATGTTGCATATGCAAATTTTATGATTAGGAAGAAGAAATGAATGTTACTTCATTAAGAAAGAAAAAAACTTATATATCTAACTGCACTTTGTTGGCTACAAAAGCAACAAGATCCATGTAGCTACAAGGAAGGAAACCTGAACAAACTTAGTGTTGTTCAGGTTTCAGGCTTCAACACTGAAGGTAAAAGTTCAGTGTTGAATAAAACCTTTAAAATACATATTTACACTCTTCTGCGGTTTCGTGCAAGGAAAGCTGCACACTAGAGATTGAAATGCTTGAAGTTAATGATTACCGCTTAACAGTCAGCACATCAAAAGCCAACAATACAGCTCAGAGATCAAAGACACGCTCAGACGTCACGTCAGTCACGTTTGAGCAGAATTACAAAATATATCAAAACTTTACCATTCTCTCTCTTTCTCTTTCTGTTTTCTTAGCTGATTATTATTATTTGTTTCCTCTGTCTGGTCTGTTGTTTTATTTTTTTTCTTGCATGAGGTTGATAAGGTGGTTTTACACTGCGTGTCTGCAGGAAAGAAACAACACTACACTACCTTCCCTGCAAACGTCATATTATTTCTCCAGATTAAAGTGAATGTGCACGTCAGATTTGTGCATATCAGAGTCACAAAATCTTCTGTGAAAGTAGGCCTGCGAGGATTGCATCACCTTTATGTATGTATCCAAATATCCAGTTGAAGAGCTGCACAGCTGCAGTATGTGCAGCTGATAACGTCTTACTGAACATAGTTCTGAGTCAAAAAGCACTTTGAAATGATAGGATTTAATGTCAATCCAATACGCGAGGACAGAATATAAAGTAGGGATTTCATTTTCAATACGCAACATGATGTTGCGGTACCCTCTAAACAGCAAACTGACTTAATTTACTACAAAGTGTCAGTTAAAAAAATAATCTACTACAATTAAGAACAGCTCAACCCGGATAATCATCCTGGGATTCTTTTAGACTCATTACATAATCCCGTTCTGTTTCTCGGACGGCATGTCGCTTTAAATACCTGCCATTGTTTTATCAAGAATGTCAGATAGCGATGCTTAGATAAACTTCTGTGGGTAAACTACCTGTAAATACGAGGTGCGATCACATGTAAGCATTTTGTTTCTCTGACATGTCAATAAATTATAAAGATTATATGACTTTAAGGTCATAATTTATAATCAAAGTAGCATTTGCTTTTCTTTAAAGGTGGTTCCTGCTGGCATTTGTTGTCAGTCACTCCAAATCCAGCTTCCCGACAGAGCTGCTCCCAAGTCTGACCGTAAGACTGAACATTCTCGCGTTTCTGGGGAAACTCCACCTCTTGAGACTCATCCTTGTAACATTGTACTGGTCATGGTTAGAAGAGCATGAAACTGGCATGGTCTTCACTTATTGGTTCTCCGTAAACTGTGATGATGTCCTGTAAGTTACCTCTACAAAGCTGCAGTAATGCTGGGATTAAAACTGCAATAGGAAGCCTGAAGCTGATCGTTGTTGCAATCGAGTGAAGTTGTTTAAAATACTTATGTTTGTACAATTGTTCTTGTTTAATTCTTTTTTTCTTGATGTACAGTGCCTGTCGCCTGAGCTTCATTACCCAGACCAGCACTGTGTGTGTGTGTGTGTGTGTGTGTGTGTGTGTGTGTGTGTGTGTGTGTGTGTGTGTGTGTGTGTGTGTGTGTGTGTGTGTGTGTGTGACAGAGAGAGATCCTAGACGTATCATCTGTAATGGTAAATACAGATCAAACTTTACAGGTGTAACAGGTCTGACAGATGACTATTAAGTTGAGGTTTTCCATCTGTAACGCCCCCATATGAGCTTTCTTTATCCTTTCTGTCAACATTGCCATTAGATGTGAAGTGATCACATTGAAAGACGGTCTGAGGCTTTGTCTTCTACACTGAAACTTGATGATGTTGGACATGCTGCAGTATATTCTCAGGTTACAGGATAGCTGGGAAACTGCTGTAGTTTGGTGTTTGTCAACCACAGGAAATATTCACACCCACTGCCTCACTATCAAAGCTGATGTGCGATTCTAGGGATGCTTTGTGCATTTGTAAAGTTGACGCATTATTGTCAGGCACCAGTCTGTTATGCATTTTACAGGGTTTCTGGCAGCATATCCTTGTGGGAAACGATAACTTGAGATACATTTACTACTTTGAATCACAATAAAGAGACACGAAGTGAGACTTTGATTTTATAGGAGTCTGCTGGGTTTTACTGTGTTTCTCACAACAAAGCACAAACTGAAAATGAACATGAATATACATACAGCTGTATGATTTTGAAAGCAAAATAAACCCTGGAGAAATCACGTTTACCAAAAAGCTGTGTAATATTTAACTGAAAAACATGGATATGTTTTCAATATGTGTAATGCAACACGCTTCAAATTTCTCTCACGAGTTCTTGTCTCTCTCATATTTCTGCAAATTATGCAAAGAATTTGTCTTACGTGCAAAAAAATTGACTGTGAGGAAAGCATAAACCGAACCTGCGAAGGTAAAATCTGTGCCAGTAGGCTGATTCGTCTGCCGTGGTGACCCATTGGGAACAGTGGAAAGTACCAAGCATCCCAAAATGTGGAAAAAATGTTTTTCATCACCTTTATCAACACTGTAAGCATTTGGAAAGTGCACAGAGCATTTCACTTAAAAGTGAAATGTTTCTCATTCTTTTATAATATATGTACAGATTTGGGAAGCTCACCAGCTTAAGGCTTCTCGTTATTTGTTTCAGTTTGATAAATCTGGACCGCAGGCGGGCCAGTTGAGCCAGTTTAGACTTGTTGATTACAGAGCCGTGTTGGAGCATGCTCAGAATGTGGCTGGATCTCATTTGCCACAAAAGAAATCATCTGCATGGCAGCATATGTTGCCCTTGTATCCCACACATCATCACAAACGCTGGTTTTGGAGCTGTGCACTGCTTCTCGCTTACATACAAAGTTCATTCTTTTGTCCAACTACTTGTCTGCAAAGTCTTTAGTTGAATATTACCTGTTAGCAGTGAAACCATATTAGCTGTGAGATAACTACTTTTATCAAATGTGTGGGGGAAATAATTTGCACAGCATCACAGTTGTCCTGTTCTCAGCGAAAACGTGCTCCCGATCACTGCTCAAATCTACACGTGATCCACGTGTTAAGTTGCATTCGCCAAAGAGGAAAACATTTCAGTGCGTTATTCGGTTTCAAATCTAACAGTGCTCTGGGTTTTCCACACTTTCATAAATGATACGTGTTCTCAAGCAAATGCGTCCACATCCAAAAAAATACATCACGTTCACAAGTAGTCACGTACACGCCCTTTGCAAACTGAACGGTGCAAAATAAATCCTCACGCATTACAATCATTAATTCTCCAGACTTCCTTTTACAGCAATGTCATAATATTTGCCCCATGAAGCGAGACGCAGGCTAAAACAAATGTCATAAAAACACAACGTTGATGCGGTTATTCATGCAGTGCACTTAAAAGGAAATAGAGCAGGCAATTTGCCTGCTGTCTTCACCTTAGAGTCACTTATCAACCAAGGCTTAACTGTTTACTGACATGGGCAACGAAACCCGAGGTGAAAAATTAACCAGAAGTGCACGTGACTGACACACTTTTATACATATACAATACAATATCAGTGTGCTCCATTAATAAAATGGCTGTGTGTGTGTGTGTGTGTGTGTGTGTGTGTGTGTGTGTGTGTGTGTGTGTGTGTGTGTGTGTGTGTGTGTGTGTGTGTGTGTGTGTGTGTG
>VURO01027355.1:1524-13834 GCA_015108175.1 Pelvicachromis taeniatus
ATTCAGGTTCGGGGGGGGGGGAGTTGACAGCCTCTCCCAGCTGTCATAAGACAAAAGCTAAGTGATAGGCAACCACTCACACCTAAAGCCAGTTCAGAATCACAAGTTAACTTAACCCCATGCACGTCTTGGACTGTGGCCCCTGTAACCAGTAGGTAGATTCAAACCCAGGATCGATATACTGGGAAAGCACTGAACCGTTGTGGTTGCACTTAAAGAGAGAGATTTTTTAAACTGACCTTTAAGTTGGCAGTTTTTTGCTAAACGTGTGTTAGCGGTCTTCTTTGCCTAAAAAGTGAACACTGGCAACCTCAAAACAGTCTCCTTTGTCCTTTAAATGCAGGTGTCTTGTTCTGTTGTGGTGGTTCGTCCATGATGTGCCATGTGAGGAGACAGATGGTTTGAAAGAGGAGCAAAAGAGGCCATGTATGTCTGCTGTGAATCATCATCATTGAAGAGAGGTGTTGGCTTACATCTTCAGCTCTCACCCAGCTACAATGCAGTCTTAAAATCCCATCCCAGGTGCTTCAACCCCAACTCACACCTTCATCACTCAGGTGATCTCAGTAGGTCACATGGTTGGATGGGACAAGGTCTCACAGCGGTTTCACCCCACACCCCGAGTGATGGCAGTGACCCAGGCCTTTATTTTTACACCTTGGCTCACATTAGGATGAATAAGTCTCAGGAAAAGAGTGGGCCAAAAATTCTCATCTTAAAGATTAAATCAATAACAAAGAAAACGCTCAGGTTGAAACAGAAAAGCGATTTTGATTTACATGACTTTTCTTCTAAGGTAGATACATACGAATAAAATGGCACAGCCTTTCCATTTCTGGGTGCAATTCTATGTTTTTCCGTTAATAAAAATCCTGGCAGCAAATAATAAGTCTTTAAATTAGGAACACGTCTCCATCAGAAATGGTGAAGTGCTGGTACTGTAATAACTTCCTGGAAGCACTTGCATGCAGTTTTGTCTGACTCTGAAAATAATTCTATTTTAAAGAAGCATATTAATTTAGTTTTAAAACATGCAAATGCAATTTCAATGATCACAAAATGCAACAAGAGTCACCTCTCTTTGATCAGTTCTCCTTCATTCATGATTCACATCCAACAGTGACACTTTGGCACATTTACAGACAGGCTGCTGTGATGTGTAACTACAGCCTGTTCGCTGCAGTTTTTGGTGATTAAGAAGCTGCGGTTAAGTAAGTGAATCACTTTAATGTGAAAAATATTCATGTAATGTAAACAATTGTACAGCTATTTTAAAATATGTCTGTTAAAGCAGGACATCTGCCTTATATCAGGCATCGCCTCTCACCCAGGTTATTGCTCCTTTGTTCTCAAATCAGTTTAGTTTCAACAATATTTGTTCACATATATTTTAACTAGAACAACCTTGTATCGTATCTCACTCAATCCATGACAACAGCACAGCGTTGAAATTTCTATTTTGTCTACTCTCCAGATACCTGACCACCCAGCGTGATTTTTTTTTTTCAGAAGCCATGTATCTGACCTGCGTGCAGAAGCAGAGACTTGCTCAATTATATTTGGCCCCAGCTCCTTCTGTCAATAACAAGGTAAACCACGGTCACCATGAACTGACTGCACTATGCTCCTCACAGTGACACGACTTGAATTTGAACTGAAAGGTTTTTCACCAGAAAAATAAATAAATAAAATATTTACGCGCTTGCTGAATTTAAAAAATCACCAGGGTGTATTTTTGCTTTTATTCAGATATATTTGTACTACTTCCTCACAGCAACAATTAGAGAGCAGGCAATTTAAAGCTGCTAGTTAACAGGTCCTGTCTGTTGAACTGTGGGAGGAAACTGACATTAAAGGCTCTAAACTGCCAGAGGTGTGAATCTCAGTGTGAATGCGTCCGACTGCTTGTGTGTGATGGAGCAGCAACTTGTTCTAGGTGTTCTCTGCCTTTTGCCAAAAACATTCAGGGTAAGCCTTTTGCCTCGGTGGCATAACATTATTGTCACAGTAATATTGTTGATCAAACGCTTATTTTTAGTGTTGCAATCCAAAATCATATTCCTGTTGTTATTAGTATTGGTTATTTCAGTTTGGTGTTAAACCAGAGCTCATAACGTTGCTTTAAAGACATGGATGGTAAGCTCCCGTTTCAGAGAATCATAATGCAGTGAATGAGATATTCAGAATTATAGCTCTGACAATAGCCATTTAGTATTCACAGAGTATCACAGAGTTTGAAAAAGACAGTCCTCGTCTTTGTCCCCTACGGAGATAAGCAGCAGGGAGAAGCTTTGTGGTCTTCAGCTGCTGTCAAGCCTCATCGTTGAGGACTTTAATTTTGTTTTAGCAAATCCAGAGCAGATGAATTGACGCATTAGATTCCTTTTTGAAAAGTTACATGAAGCCATAGCAGAACCAGAGACATTGTGACTCATTCCATCAAGAACATACACACACACACACACATACACAGGCTCAGAAATGCTGTCACACTGACACATGCACATACACACACCTCATGGCGATGAGCTTTCTTTGGCTGAACTGGCGCAGGAACTGAGCACAGATTGGTTATGTGATGCATGGTAGCTGTATGTGCATGTTTGGAAGTGTGTGTAGAAAAGCTCATATTAAAATAGCTTGCAATGCTGCCTGCTTGAGGTGCATAATAACCCCAGAGCTGATAAAAAACTGCTAAGATTGCAATTTATTCAATAGTACATCCTCTTGATTGCTTGGTTAATGACCTACCAAGCTTACTTGTTTACCTATTATAGGGCTTCCTTCATAGCACAGCTTCAGCTACAGAAGCTCTTTTTCAAGTGGTTATTAGGCAAACAATGATAATCTTGATTTGGATGAGTTGTTTGTCTTTTCTTGTTGTTGTTACATTCACAGAACCAGCACAACTCCCATCCTATAAGCTTCTTTTAATCAATGGAATAAATATTCATCACAACATCTATGAAAATCTAAACAATAACTGTCTAATGCTGGTGTCACGGTGTATTTAAGCAGCTACAAAGTTACAAGCTGTTCCTACCAAAGAGTATTTATGTATGCACTTCTAACAGCATGAGGGTCAATTTGCATGTAAATACTAGGCCTCACCGGAACCCACAATCAGCTGGATCAGGGTGATTTTTCTACTCTGATTGCAATGTACAGTACACTGTAAAAAAAACGAAAACAAAAAAAAACTGTTTCATAAAAACATTTCTGCCTGTTGGTGATGTCTAGAGTCCAGAGCAGCAACACAGTAGCTATGTGTGGAGGAAACATTACTGAATATAATAAGATCTTAATTGGATAAATTCTGGTCCTGGTTGTGGTCATGACGGGCACACTGTGTTACTGACAAGCTGTGACGTGAAAAACAAGCACTGTCCCTCACATTGCCCCTCCCTCATCACATCTGGATTCAAAGCACCAATATGGCAACACTGAAACCGCTCAACGTAACACATCAAAATAGGATTCACTAACAAATGTCGACCTCATCCATCTTTTATATGCACAAGCAGTTTGTTGATAGTCTGTAACAGACTGTGGACAGTGTATAAAACTTTAGTTTGTGCCTTGACCTTCTTGAAAAAGAGTCACCTGCACACTTGCTTCTAATAACCCCATGCAGTGTGTGGCAGCTTTGCAGTGCACCGGGTTTGGTGCTCTCTTGATAAAAGGAATTTCATGTTTATTGGAGAAAACTGTTATTAGTCAATATGCAGTACATCCAGTGTTTCTCAGGCTACACTGTAACCAAATTGTCTGCCTGCTGACTCACTCCAAGTCAGACTGGGTGACTCCTTCCAAAAGCCTTAAAATGTGAAAAATAATTGTTGCAACAATGACAGTATAAACGTGGGTGGCACTTTTGGCAGGACCTTTTTTGTCCTTTGGCATTCCTAGTGGGCACATTACCCTGAATCTAGAATACCACTATTAAACATACAATACCCTGTTAGACATAGGCATTCATTTGATTAAATTGACAGGAATAGGAATAAAGAAAGTGAGTGGGTGTGTGGAAAGAGCTCTGCCGTCAGCCTCGTAGCCTTCAGCAGAAAACAGCCGCTGACTTCTAATCGTTATTGAACAGAAAATCATGTATTATTTTTATTACTGGTCAGCTTCTTTAAATGACCTTAGCGACTTATTTAGCGATATGTTCCTAATGTTATAGACTTTGTGTATATAAACACCGCCACCGAACTGAAAAAATGTCAAGGTAAAATTACACTCGGTTCAAATGTTATATTTGTATCCATAAAAGCTGCAAATAATCATCAAAAAAAGCATTTCACTTACTGTATTTCAACAAAGCTGGGCCTTCTAGTTGCTGAAATGCTGGCTAATTGCAACTAAAGTCCTCATATTTAAACACAGACATTGAAGAATATTTTCACCTGCAAATCACCAACTAAATACTAAACCTCTCGGTATTATGATTCCTTTGAAGACAAGTTTATTTTCTGGGAACAGCTTTCATTAAGTATTAAAATGTGAACTGGCAACACTGAAAAGCAAATGATGTATCACTGTCACGGTAACTCTGAACCAAACTGATGGACACACTCAACCAATATTAAACAAAGAGCCACATGTGCCAGCTGAGACATGAGAACATGAGAAACACCTATCTAATTAGGTCTGCAGTTTATTCAGCTCAAACTGATATAGTGAAGGAGGTTGAGCTAAACAACTTCCTCTCTCATATTAGGTACCAGATACTCTCAGACTTTCTGGGAGATGTCCGTGGTTTTCTCTCAACACTATTTCTCCTCATTAATAGTAGGAGGTAAACTAATTCCCTGTTTCCATTTGAAATGCAAACTGTGAATCTGCCTGCATGTCCATCAATAAGGCAAAATATCCAGAAGGCAATATATCATATACATGATTAGTGCACAAAATAGGGACATTTAATAACATGCAGTGAAAAAGAAGAAATTTGGGAATGAGTGGTGGTAGTGATAAACAGAAGGGAGGAAAGCTAGTTAGCTAATGAGACACATCATAAAAAAATGAATAATAATGACACAATGTGAAGTAAATACATCCATTTCTTTTCTTATTGGCTTTATAGGGGTCTTTCTTTCTTCACATCATATTATACTGTGTAGTGCAGGGGTCACCAACATGGTGCCCGCGGGCACCAGGTAGCCCGCTAGGACCACATGAGTAGCCCGCGGGCCTGTTCTAAAAATAGCTCACTATAACAACTTACCAGTAAGCTGCATCTGTTTTTAGTTTTTGTTGCTATTTTTTTCAATCACAATTGCATTGGTGTCAATTTGTTAGAGATAATATATTAAAAAAAAGTTTATTATTAAATATTAGATCAGCGCTAGCTGGTCTCCACGGAAACCGTTGCCATAATCAGTGTCTTTACATAGATGAATATCATTAATTATTAATGAGAACATATAATTAAAGTTAAATTGAGGGAATTTGTTATTTCAGAAGTGTGTGTCAAACTGGTCGCCCTTCACATTAATCAGCACCCAAGAAGTAGCTCTCACTTTCAAAAAGGTTGGTGAGCCCTGGTGTAGTGGATGACTGTCTGGCAGTGCTTTTTGTTTGGGCAACATATCAGGATAGTATCGTTATTTTTAGCAGCAGCTTTCAACTATAGATTTTTTCTTCTTCTTCTATACCAGATAACTTCATTCTGTAAATGCACGTCTCTGCTCAGTTTTGAACGTCATTCTATATACATTTCATTTTTTCTCAAGGAGACACGTTCAAAAAAGCACACTTCACATGCAGAATGTCAGTGCAAGCCTTTCTAATATATTCAGGCATTCATCAGAGAGTTTGTTGCCGTTTTTAGTCATCAGTCTCGTTTTGGGTTCTGGTAAACATAAGCCATTGTTCAGCAGTCTGAAGTGGAGAGAGAATGTGTGATTAAGGCTTTGTTTGGTGAAGCAGGGCAGAAATGATGACTGACTTTTGGTGAAAAACCTGTAAATACTAAACTCTCTGAGGAGCAGCACATGAATATGTTGTACTGTATTGGAAACAGAATGTATTGGACAGGAAATATGTTTTCTGTTGTTGGCAGTAAATTAATTTGAAATAATCCTAAAAGACAAACTTTGTTTTTTTGGCTGGTTTGGCACAATGTCACGTCTGAAATTTAGAGTAGAGGCGGGGTAACCACAAGAAAGGTGTCCAGTTAGGTGTTTTCAAACCGGTGCAGGTGTTTCCTCTGCTTGAAAACGAGACGATAGACCACGATATTAGCAAACAAGTAAACGCAGCCAATCCGCTGCTTTCCTGCTCGGTTGCGTATTGGTTTGGATCGAGGCGTCTGCGTTGGGCACTGGGCTGCTCTCATCAATCGTACTGTCGCTCGGCACTTGTGTGTGTGGATCTTCAGTCCTTGGATTGTGATTTTTGAAACAACATACCCAGGGCAGTGATTTTTTTTTTCTCTCCTAATTAGATTCCACAGTCTCTGTGAATATCAGGGGCTACAGCAAGAGGATAAAATATTTTAAATGCTGATGAGAGTTTGGCAAAAAAAAAAAAAAGTGCAACTCGAATAAATGTGTCCAACTGCTGCTGGACTTCAGAAGCTATTAAAACACACGCTGCCCTGCCGGTGTAGCATGGCCACGCTGCACTGTCAAAACAAAGGAATAACTAACTAATAAGAAAGCAGTCAACAAGATCATCGTCGTCAGGATCGATCGACACGGCTGATTGAGGAGTCCACCCCAAGTCTCTAAACTGGAGCCTACTGCGAGCATCGATTAACGGATTTGACAGATCACCTTCAGTCATCTAACAGCCTCAGAGGTAAGCGGTGGAGTTCAGGCTATGAAATATCTTCACTGGGAAATGAGTAGGCTGCAGCGTATCATTGGAGTATGGGGAATTTTTTTTTTCTTCCTCCCTTTCCTCCCATTTAATCACACAAGTGCTGCGCTCAGCCCCACACCTGTTGTCGTTTGGCCCGGTCAGAACCAGCGGATGCCCACTCGTAAGAATCCGCGGGTGATTTTCGCTGCAGTTTTATGTGCCTTTGCAGACACCGTGGAGACTGTGTGAAAAATGAGCTTGAACATAAGTCCGCATGATACTTGGTTTTCCCTTCTATGCACTCACATTTGCGCAAGATTTCAGTCTAATAAAGTCTAGCACATTGTTCATTTAAAAACATGATTGTGGGCCAGCTTAAGCAAAATCGGGTTGAGATATATTTTCGACTGGAGTAGGTGTTTGTGAGACACGTGAGCTTTGATTTAAAGAGCATAAGATCTGAGCTGCAGGTGTTTAAAGGGGGGGGGGGGTGCTGTTAGTGATGATGGTGGCTGTTGGGAAATGTCATTTCTATCACACTGATGACAAGCAAAGTGTCTGTCTTCTATGTATCTTGGATTGATGTGAGGAAGGACTTCTCACTGTGGACCCCCTGCCTGGACGCCGCCCCCCTTCCACCATCCCCATCCTCCCATTGCGACGCGTTCAGCGCGCACTCTTGCTCCACGCGGTGGCGCACGCTCTTATAAGACTCTCCCAACATGTGTGGCTCTCTGTGGTTCCTCCCAGCATCCCCGTGTAGACCTGCAGAGCGCACTGTAAGCGAAATCCACGGGGTTATTGGGACCGTCTGTACGAAAACACACTTTCAGCCTCTTTCACGTTACCTGCCACTCTCCTTTCCGTTTCCCTGTTTTTCGTCTTTTTTCAGCTCTAATTAATCTCTAATTATTCACGTGTCTTTACTCTGTCGTCATTTTCCTTCCCTTCCTCTGTCTCTCTCCCTTTCTTTTCGCCTCGCCCCTTCTCCCTCTCTGTAGCTTCTCCGTGTGTACTTTGTCAGTACAGCCGCAGGCAGGCAAGCAGAGCTGAGTCTGTCATTGAGACTCACTAATGAGCCCTCACTCCATTTCCCCATGTGGAGGAATGTTTGCGCTGTAGAGTGAGTGAGCGAGTAAAGGGGGGGGAGAGAGAGGGAGTCACAGCCAGGGAAGGAAGGGAGGGAGTGAGTAAGGAGCCAAGGAGTGGAGTGTGAGAGGAGCTACCGTACCTGCTGCTCTCACTGCTCAAATATTAACAACGGATTTCAGGGAACTGATGCTGCTGCTCTGGGACAAACCCAAACTGTGGAGGCAGCCGGGTTCAGTGGTTTGTGGACAGGCACTGTGCTACTGCTGCTGCTGCTGGAGGCACTGCATATAAAAGACTGATGGAGGAGGAGGTCACAGAGCCGGATCCTCAGATGGTGGAGCCCTCCAGCATGCCATCGCCAGGGACACATGCGGAGGTAAATGGAGACTTGCCGGGCAACCCATACCTGAGGGATGATGGGACGGTGGACGTGGTGGAGAGTCCGGCAAGGGAGCCTGTTGTGCTGCAGTATCCTACAGAGTACAGTCTGAGCCACCAGTGTGGGTAAGAATCATCACATGGGAGAAACAGGGAAAGGGTCTGTTGCTGCAGGGAGCCTCTGATAATGTGTGCAGAGAGGTGGCACTTCTGTGGAACACTCCCGTCTTTTCTTTTCTCAGTTTGGAGATTGAATTGAGCTTTGCAGTGATGGTTTGATGAATCGGCTTTGCACTCACTTGGCTGATGTTTAAAACCCTTTGCGTGCCTTTGCTGCCCAGTCCATGGCACTGGAAGTGATGGTACCATAATTTGATTTCACAAAAAGTCCATATTTCATTGACGTATGGAAATGTTTTTTTTTTTCACATTATTATTTCAGCAGAAATTTGTTTTATTGCCTGTTGTGACTTGTCACCATTCGAATAGATGAAGTTGGATAAACAAAAGCAACAGGCAATTAAATCAGCGTCACCATGACTTATGAGAATGGATTACTTTGTTTTCACATCAGTTTTAGTGCATTCGCTGTATTGCATAATATTGTTTTATGGTCACTGTGTTTACACAAATCCATGTGAAGAAAATGAGTCATCAGACGGCACCACAGAGCCTCACGCCACAGAAACACCATTGTAACCGAAATGACCAACTTCTGGTTTGGTCTGGGGGAAAAAAAAGAAATCTCTTCTTTTTCCATTGTTTTTATTTTAACATCTGTCTATTCTCTGTTTGGCGGTTTTTATGGCCAGTTGACAAACGATGCTGTCGTTGTAAAGAATGGTATAACTACACAAAAAAGTTTCTGCTGCATTTATTTCTGTGGTTGGACCTTTTTGAGAAATCTGCCAATGTAGCCAAACTTCAGTCCGTGACATCACATCAGGCGGTTTTGTTTTGCTGTTACATTTTTGATGGCGTATGTATTTTCACATGAAGCTGTCACTGTGTTACGGTCCTTTACAAAGCTGATCTTGTGGCTGGAGCGGCTGCTGTTGGTACACATTGTCCTCCTCGTGTCCCGCTCTGTATTGGCCCATTGCTGTTGGCCATTGTGCTGCAGGGTCTGATGTAAGAAATTGCCATCTGGCTTCCTTGTCATGCAGGAAGCTGTGAGTAAGGCTGTGCTCTTTTCATCAGGTTGTGCTTTTTTTTCAAAAGTGAAACCTCAGAAGTGAGATGGACTGCTTTAGCACTTTTGATGCGGTCATGGGAAAATTAGGGATTTCTTATAGGAGAAGAAAGGTGAGGGATTCAAAGGACTGAGAGGTTTGTGTAGTTATGAGGCAAAGCACAGCACATTGGTGAAACATTCCATTTAATCATATATATGACATCATATATTTTTTTGTTAAGAGAGAAATTGACTGTTTCTGGACATTTACATACAGTTACGGCGTGAAAACACCTTAAATGGAAGTCCATCGTGCTTAAATTGTAGTGTTGAAATGATATTTAAATTTGTGAAATGAAAGAATTTATTTTACTGACAGTGTAATTTTATTATGTTCAAACAAAGATTTTTAAAAAAAGAAGCATTTTGAGTGTAGCTGCTTTTTTTCAACTGCCCATAAAAATGAAATATTTTGTTTTTTAATAATGTCATTTTGGATTATATTGGCTTTTGATGTGCATTTTCAACATCTTTTTTTTTTTGTGCGACTCTAATCTATGACGTCCAGTTGATGGACAGTTTGCAGTGGAATGAGTTCATCATCTCTTCCCGCCAGTTATTTGAGGACATAAGACATTTTAATGGCAGCTGCATAATTGCAGCTTACTGCTTCTTCCTTTAGGGTCAAACAGTTTTGATTAGTCATGTCACCTTTGTATTATCCTTGAAGTGTCAGCACAAGCAATGCTTTCCCCGTGCGACTTTAGTGAGATTTTATTTATGTCTCAGGTGTAATAGGGTTCATTTTCGCAGTGGCCCAGTCTTTACAGGACTAGAAAGGCTTAAAAGTATTAAACTGATGCATTAATAGTTTGTTCTCCGTTCAGCTAATGTGTAATAGTAATAGTTAAAGTGATTAAAATGCTTTGAAAACAATGCTGTAAATGCTCCAAATAGCATTAAATGTTCTCAAGTTTGCCACCTTCTAATAAAAATTGGCTTCTAACATTTTTTTTTTTTTTTTTTTTAACTGATTGTCATCCATATTTAAACAACCGTCTCCTATGAGTCATCTGTGGGAACGCAATCATAATAAAAAGTAACATGAGCTTCACTTTGCTCATACTTTTTTTTTTTTGGTTACCATGACTGTGAAAAACATTCATGGACTTTTACCCATCTGAGGAAGATCTGTTTTTAAAATCACGTTTGTGGTCAAGTTTTAATGCCAAGCTTTGTGGTTAGACAGTGCAGAACAGTTCTGTATACATTTTCTTTTAGCCTTTAATCTTGTTACTTTTGTCTTTGAGAGGAAATTTGAGTATTTAAAAAAAATCAGCGACTTCAGACTTTTACCTGTGACCAAAACTCTTTCTCACCTGTCAAATTTAGCTGTCACTTCTGGTACAAGAACCTCTTAAAAAGACTCTCAAGACCCTTGAAGAGTGATCATATGGTAGAAACAGATTTGAGCTTAAATTTGGAGCACAGGAAATAGGAAAGTGACAGCTCGGCCCATGATTAAATGCCACAGGTCCAATCACAGCTAGTGCGACCATCAACAATAGTGTTCTCAGTCGATTCATACACTGTCCTTGAGCCAGATTCTGACTCCTAGCTCACTCCCTCACAGACTGAAAGTCACTTTGCCTAACAGCATCAGCTAATGGCCTCAACCTATTGTAAAATTTGAGTTACTGTCCTATAAAACTATAGGGCGGGTTTCATCTGCTTTTAGTGCCATGCTCTTATGTGAATTTACATAAAACATACTTTTGTGCAGAATATCTTCTAATCCATTCTAGCAAAAAGTGGATTCATTGCTTTATGGATAGTCTCGTAAATGTGTGAGGATACAGTGCTTTTCTTCATTTTATGTCATTGTGATTTGAGGCTTTTTTTTGTCAGTCAGAACGATCACGTTGTAATGTTTCTGAAACAATCTGCCATTTAAATAAGTTGTAACTGTTTGTAATCGTCCATCTTCAAATACATATACAGAATCTGTCAAAGTAGCCACGTCAGTAAAATCCTAAAGAACGTCTGCTGATTTTTTATCTCCAAGTCATGTCTGTGGTTCACTTTTATCAGGCACTCAATCTGAGTATTAAATTCCACGATCTTTTTCTGTTGAACTGATATATATATCACAGCATGCAGAGAATAACGATTAGATGAGGGGGAAAAAATAGACGTGGTCTTGGTTGAGGCGATCGCTTCTGATTTAAGTGATTACTGTATGCTTTGTTCCTGAAGGGCAAATTAGCTTCTTCAGCTGAGACCTTGATCAAACTAATCAGATCTAATGATGCTGAAAACTGTGAAGTGCTCTGCTCTACGCTGTCTTTCTACGGGGCTGAAGGTCGCGTGTTTCATCGCCTCAGCACATTATCTACACGTTATCTGTTGTGTTATTAAACTCCATATCCTTGAGATATTTGAGTAAAATGTTACCTAAATCTTATCTTTTATTAATATCTTATAGCCTTGATGTGTTATTAGATGGGACTACATTTATTTTTATATTTTATAGTTTTTTCCCTGAAAATTGAAATTGAGACGTAAATGGACATATTTGGTATGTTAGATAAATAAATAAATTTTGTGACATTAATTTTAAGAGGTCAGTCAGTCAGCTATTTCAATTTTAATATTTCCATTAATTTCCATTTGCTAATTCACTAAAAATACTGTATTACACCATAAGTATGTGCATTGGGTGCCATCTATGTCTTTTCCTCAAAGGTGTCAGCATTTTGTGTGTTCACAGTAATCTGTATTTACAAAAGACTTCATATTCCTCTACAAAACTCCCAAACAGTTTTTTTTTTTTTTTTTTTTTTTTTTTTCCATGTGGCT
>VURO01027373.1:0-21249 GCA_015108175.1 Pelvicachromis taeniatus
AACGGCCGTATCCGTTAATAATATTTTTATCTCGTTATCACGAGAAAACGGTTTTGTTTTCTCGTGATAACGAGTTATTTATCTCGTTATCACGAGAAAACCGGACCACCGTTTTCTCGAGATAATGGGATAAATAACTCGTTATCACGAGATAACGAGAGAAAAATATTAACGGATACGGCCGTTCTCGACTTCCGTAACCATACATATTAGCAATGATGCATTTAAATAAAATGCAACCAATACTATGTACACAGGAATTCCAGCTACAGCTAATTTGCAGGCATTGGCCCCGGTTAGGTTTTTAAGCCACAATCTGTCAGTACAAACACAAAACAAACATAATGAAGAAAACAGCAAGAAAAGACCAATTTCTGTGACAACAGATTACAGAACTGTGGACCCTTAACTGTAGAAGAGGACTTTATAAATCTTGTTTTACGTACTGGTTTCTTGTTCAGTCTTTTTAGAGCTTGTTTGTATATACAAACTGCTGACTGGGCTGCCAGAACCCAAACAAAACCATGCTATGCAGATATGATTGGGCGACCTTTACAGGTAGACTTACAAAAACAGTTAAAATTAGTTTTAAAACAAATGTTAATTGGAGATTCATATTTATTCCCAAATGTTTAAATTAATATTTATTTCTGATCAGATCTCATGCTAAACACATTTACTGTTCCACCTACTTTACTACTACTGATTAACTGTGTATGTTGTGACTTTATTGTATTTGATTTGATGACAGCATATTTTGGCTATTGTGGATGATATGTGGCCAACCATATGTTTATTGAGCTGTTGGCAATAGATTTGCTTTTTGCCGGGAGGGAGCGTTCAATGTGTGTTTCTTTTGGGGGACGGCATTTTTCCCGTCATGCTGGGCGGCGAAAGGGGAAATAAAAAAAAAAGATTAGATTAAAGACTAACAGTTCTACCTGCTGTCTGCTCCATTATTTGACTAAAAGATTTGCCACAATTCATTGCTGTGAAAAAGCATTTGCATCCTTCCTCGTTTCTTCTTTTTGCATATTTGTCACACATTTCAGATGGAACAAATTTTAATATTAGACAAAAATTACCTGAATAAATACAGATGTAATAATTATAATATTTTACAGATGTAAAATAATAATTTCACTTATTAAGGTATCTGAAGTAAATGTGCCCCCAAAATCATGAGTTAACTGCTATTAACCACACTTGTTGGAAAACTAAGTTCAATTTCACTAGGCCCGACTACTCCCAAACCTGTTGAATCAAGAAATCACTGAAACCAACCTGTCTGACAAAGTGAAGTTGGCTAAAAGATCTGAAACAGCAACACATTATGTCTAAAGATCTAAAGAAACCAGAGAACAGATGAGAAACAAAGTTAATGACAGCTGTCAGTCAGAAACGGCTTTGTAATCCTTTCCAAAGGCTTTGGGGCTTCAGCGAACCACGGTGAGAGCCATTATTCACAAATGGAGAAAACTTGGAACACTAGTGCACTTTCATAGGAGTGCCTGGCCTACCATAATTACTGCAAGAGCAGATCGACAACTAATCCAGGAGATCACAAAAGAACATCATCTAAAGCAGAGCAGGTCTCACTTGCCTCAGTTAACGAGAGTGCTCCAAGGTAAAAACTACGGCTGACCATAAAGAACAAAGGCTTGTCCCTCAAGCCTTTCGGGAAAACATTCTGTGGACTGATGAAACATAAGTTGAACTTTTTGAAAGGTTTAACTCCCATTACGCCAGCATTTCATATCCCAACAGTCAGACACGAGGGTAGTATGATGAGCTGGGGCTGCTTTGCTACTTAAGGACCTGGATGACTCACTGTAATTGATGGAACCATGAATTCTGCTACTATTCTTCAACCAGAATAAAGAGAATGTCTAGCCATCAGTTCATACCCTGAAGCTCAAGCACACTTGAGTTATGCATTGAAACGCTCTTGCAAACCTGCCTCTGAAAGGCGTTTAAAAAAACAAAAAACCACATGAAGGTTATGGAGTGGCCAGAAGTCCAGTCTTAAATTCAATTGAGATGCTTTGGCATGACCTTAATCAGACTGTTCATGTTCAAAACCCTCCAATGTAGCTTTAATAAAATACTTCTGTGAGGCAGAGTGAGCCTCCCACTGCAATGTTGAAAGACTCACTGCTAGCCATCAAACACTTGATTGCAGTTCTTGAGCAAAAGGTTGGCACAACCAGTTATTAGCTTTAGGGTAAGGTGATCATTTTTTAATTTCCAAAAGAAGAGGACACTTGGCCCAGTCATTTAAAACTTTAAAAATACTGTTTGGTTAAAGAAAACTATAATTTTAAAACGATGCCTTCTCTGTGCGTTAATGAATGGTGAAATAAAAAATGTCATATGGGCTTTTACAAGTCAACAAGTGCAAAAAAAGAGGACAGTTGGTCACCCTAGTTTAGGGGGCTATTATTATTTTCACACAGGGCCATGTAGGTTTGGACATTTTAGTCGCTTAATAAAGAAAATTATTTAAAAACGGCATTTTTTTTTTTAATACTCGAGTTATCTTTGGAGTAAAACATTTGCTTGATGATCTGAAAAATGTAAATGTGACAATTATGCAAAACATAAACTGGGAAGGGAGAAAATATTTATTTTTACAGCACTATAATACTAAAACACTCAATATAGCAGTAAAAAAAACAACCCCGACAAGCTACTAGATTTAAGTAGGATTTTAAATAAAGATAAATGAATATTGGAACGGTCATAATAAATAGTTTGTTTTAGACTACTTCTGCTTTCGCTATGACTGTATTTGATATTACATTTCATCTAGTTGTTCACTGATACAGTTACAAACATACAGTTAGCAAACTTTAGAAAAATTGTTAAAATTCACCTATTATTACATCTAAAGTCAACCCAAAACTTAATGTTAGCTAGCTGGAAGGGTGAACGTTCATCGACTGCCCTCGACAATTAAAACAAATCATTAAATGGCCAACGAAGTGTGAACTATTTAAGACTGAAAAAATATATAGATTGTCTTCAATCACCGACCTCTGGTAGTTCCGTTTAGCGGGTCTGCAGTGACTCTCCTGCCGCCAAGCTGCTGTTTTTACGCCTGGTCGCGTGGGTACCTCTGCGCTAACGTTACCTTTCCCAGGCCACTCCGTGGGGTTTTGCCCCGTAATGGGCTCAAACAGCGACGAGAATCCGCCAATTATCCATCCATACATCCCAGACAAATACGAGAAAATTGTGACGAGGTTTTCAACGCGGTCCAGGACTATTTCTCCATAGGCAAGATGTCAATCCGCAATCTACGACACACCACCCACCATTACCTTAGCATAGCATTAGCGTCGCTGTGCTGAAACGCCAAGAACGTCCGTAATTCCGTATTGACGTTCTGCGAAGGGCGAACGTTTTATACACCAAAAGAAAACGAGTGGGCGGTGTTCAAAAGTGTACAGTCTAAAGACGACAGATAAAATACAAAACATAAAGCGGTGTGGCGGAGATAATAAACAAACGAACCCCGGATTCACGGAGAGGTATCGTTGGTCGCTTTCTCATTGGCCCCTTCCGACTTGTCCAGGAGAGCAAGTGGGAGAAGTTAAAGCAGTTTTGTTTACATTTATTTAAAGATCGTTTTCATTTAATCTAAACCACAATTTCAGCGTTATTCATTTTTTTACAAAGCCTTTCTGGATGAAAGCCCTGATGACAAACCTCTAGCATAGGTCCATTTTGTTACATAATGCTAAATCAGCATATCAATTGCGAGTTAGATTTTTAGAAAAGAGAGAGAGAAAAAAAAAAAAGCCAAATACCTGTTATCATACCTCCCGGAAATGTCATTAATAGTTACATTAGTACATTATAACCTGTATTTAAAAATAAAATCCCTAATCTTGTAGAAAATTTAAAGAAACCAAAAAAAAAAACCATTCACTAGATAGCAAAGTACCTGACTGACTCTATTTAGGTGTATACAGCTTTAGTATACCAACATGCTCACTGCTTTACTCTGTGCACTATACACGTCTTGTTTTAAATTAAGTCTTTAATAAAGCTTAACAGTGGTCTATAAACAGAACTAACCCCCCCATTTCCATTGTTCAATATGTATCAGGATATCTGTTTTAAGATGTTGCAAGAAACAGTCGGGTTCAGTCACATTTAATTTATTTGCTTTATAATAAAAACAACACATACGTGGTTTACATTTTTGAAATGGTGCACAGGTTTGTAGATTTTAGACTTCCAGTATAAAACTAGTGCATTTAGTAACATGTACAAAGAACACTATTTACAGAGCACAAAAAAAAAAGCAAACAGTGCTTGAGAAATTGTGTATAAAGAGTGACTTTCAAAATATTGTACGTACACAGGATAGAAAAATAACCCAAAAAATGTAAAAATAATTTATTATAAAAGTCAGGAAACATATCCTTTCTATACATTTCTACAAGAGTGTAATGAACACTGTAATGAAGGCATGAACAGTTTTGAAAACAATATTCAGGCCGATTCAGTCTTTAGATTTCAGGCTACTTTGGATCAGGCAGGAGTCCAGATGAACCTACAGAAAGGGGAAAAAAATAAAATAAAATTAGATGCAGCAACAAACAACATTTAATCACAGACTGGCGGCATATATAAAATAGGAACCAAGCTAAATTTTAAAATGGTCTTGACTAGAATTTCCTTTCAGTAAACGTAGTAGTTATTTACTAGTTATCCAACTGGTTAAAAAAAAAATAAAAAAATAAAATAAACTAAACTAAACTGCTGACTTTTAAAATTATGACAGTGTACTGAAAAATAGCACTGACCTAATTCCTGTAGTCAGAGAATCTCTAGCTCTAAGACTAAAAGCATTAAGGCACAGGAGCATTGATAGGGATAGTAACTAGATAAACAGATGAACATGTACCACATGTTCCTTCAAAATCCCAGAGTGCACCTCAAAACAGTTCTACATTTACACAAATACGAAGTTAAATAAAACAAGACAACAAATGCAGCTTAAAGGGAATGAACTATCCCACTCAGTGACTTCATGTTCTGCAGGGTTTGTTACAATGACTGCATCCACGTTGTGCATCTACTGCACCAGCTTCACCTCAGTACTGGGTGATACACATACGGAGCCACCTGGGTTTCAAACATTGTACTCTTTCTGAATGTACTGCCTTTGTTCTACTTTTCCAGATGCATTTGACTTGTTCACCGTGTTGACAGGAAGCTCTGACATGTGCTCAGCCACCAGCACCCAGGGTTTAAATCCTGAATCATCACTTATTATTGCATCGTTGCCTCACGATCACATTTTTGACAGCTTAGCTTCTCACTACATTGATAGTCGAATCTCATAATACGCCACATGACATGACTCTCAAAAATTATTATTTAATAAGTTTGAGTTAAATTTCATAGAACAACCCTGCAGGACATGTACATTTCCAGACCAAAGTTATCCCCTGTAATAGACTGTGCTCAGTCACTAGTGACAAGTCAGTCCTGAGGACTGTGCTACTTTATCCTTCAGTGGAGTGAGTGTGTTACACTCACACTCACCTGGACCATATAGGTAAATGGGCGACAAGCAGCTCAGGTACAGCCAAGTCCCGTTCTCTTGCAGCCAGTGCTGCCGATAACCAATCATATCAGGGGAACAGGGTGACTGTAGCTTCCTTTCCTCTTTGGGGGGCGGGGATAAATAAGTCTTGCTTACTAGGTTGGAAGATGATAGAGCACATAGGTTTTGTGGGAAGTGGAAACTTTTTTTTTTTTTACCAATACGGTCCCAGAGGGAAAAAAAAACAAACATAAAATAAAATATTTGAATGGTTAACTGACTTGCACCAGACTAATGGATATAAAAATGCATAGGAAACATCTGCCAGAAAAAGGGTGACTTTTTTTAGGAGACATGAATGAAGCACCAGGATCAGCTCACACAACATTTATCAACAGTCAGAGTCACAAATTCGCTCAATGGCAGACAAAGCAGACTAGACTGCTAATGCCTGCAATACATTAACAGATTTTTCAGGTACCCAGGAGTTTCTTCACCAGCACAAACTGCATTTATATATGCAAAGAGCCCCACACAGTCTCTATTATGTAGGGAACCAGTGAGCTTTTGCTGGGGAAGCAAAAGCATAAAACCTTGCCAAATCAAACATGTGGAGCAACCTGCTGTGGTGCCCTGGAGACCAGGGAGCAGCTGAAAGTCATTTTAAAGAGCCCGAAACAATTTAGTCACTTGTCAGTAAAACCATCTTCTGCCTGGTTGGTTAATTTGGTATAGGTGATTGTGTGACTTGTGCTCTTTACAGTGTACTGAAACTACACCTGGGCCATTCCTAGGCTACTACTGTGTAGCCTAGGAATGCTGGTACAGGTGCTATAACACTGCCCCGAAACATCTTCCAGTGTGATATTCAAATGACATAAGTGCTCAGAACCCCATAAATTGTGCTCGTTAAGGCTGCCTTGAGCTATTTGGACACCATCACCACAGTGTTTTCTTTCAGGGCTGTGCACTGCTCAATCTGCCATGGTTTGCAATGACCAAGCAGATATGCAGTAATAGCATGCCCACCCCTCAACCAGTGAACTTATCATTAGGGATACACCCTGTGTTTATGGTGAATACCTTATATCCCCCTGAGCAATCTCTCCCTTCATATTCTAAATGCTACTCACCTTGCCTGGCTCCCACCAACCGCTGCTGGACTTTCTCTAGATGACGGATGTATTCTGTCAGGGATCGTTCTGGATTATGAGATGTTCCACCTGATTGTACAGAGGCCAAAGGGGTACTGGAGTGTGACCTGAATAGAAAGCTTATTTAAGATAAACAAACAAAAAAACTAATTGAATGCTATCAGTTTAATAAAATCTGTTAAGAGAAACCAAACCTGTGGCGCAGCCTGAAGGGCGATTTGCTGGGTGGGACGAGCGCTGACAGAGTGTCTATGTGGACGGCGCTGCTGTCTCGGATCTGCGCAGAGTCAGAATTTGATCTTGGCTGCTGCTGCCTTAAAACTTCAGCTTTAGGCCCTGCCAGGAACGATAAAATTAAATCATCTATGCACTCATACGCACTTGGATAATACATGCAAGTCTAAATTATGTAGACAAAGCTGACCTGGAGCATGCCCATTGACAACCCCAGTTGATAATCTTCTGATTGCTTTTTGCCATTTCCTCGTCAGGAACCTCATTCTGAAAAGGGCATAAAATTAGTTAGTACACTCTGCCTTCTAGGACTAAAACTAATGAATATTATGATACATTTCTTACCTTGAGACCGCAATTATGACTCGCACTGCAGCCCTAAATCGTCCGAGGGGTCTACGCCTGGAGGAGAGTGGGGGTGAGGGTCGAGCTCCCATGTGAGCGATGAGACACAGCGTGGCTTGTTCACACTCCTGGAATCCTCCTATCAGCAGCAGCAAATAACGCTTCTGGTATACCAGAGCTTTCCTGAAGCTCTCAGCTCGCAGATAGCGTTCATAGTAACGCTGAAGCTGCAAGTCAAGCAAAGATTGTCAACATTTCATCACTATACAAACAGCAGTGTACATTAAAGCCAAAAACCTTTAATTAAGTACTTTGGAGTCAATATCTGTTTTTGAAAAGCTGTTGTAAAAACAGTTATTACACCCCTAATTTATCCTGTGTGCTGCCTACTGACCTTGCTCTGGCTGGACATGTCATTAACGGGCCTATTTTCGGTTTCTGCTGTGACCTTGGCGAGCTCATTCTCTGTGCAGCGCAGCTGTCGCTCCAGGCAGGTGAATTTGTGTTTGAGAGTGGCCCTCTCCTGACTTAGTGATGTCACACGCTCTGTCAATTCAGAGTTCTCCTTCAGTACCGTCTCCAACAGGTTGGAAGACGACTTGGACGGCGTCTAAGGAGAGAAAAGATCATTTTGCAATTATTACAATGGGCCGAATGAAAAACTTACTTGTTTGTCACAATAATTTGGATTCCTCGCAGGGATTAAAGCACTTGAATACCTGCTGGTGCTGTTGTGACACGCATGCCTGGGCACTTTCAGTATGGATGTTGGTGTGGGGGTGCTGCAAAGGTTCAGCTTCGTATTGTTGTCCCGCTGTTCGTCCAGACTGGCGCTCAGCAGCCATCTCTCTCTCGTCCCTTTCCAGCTCTGCCAGAGTGTGCTGCAGCTCCTGCATGCGCTGCTGGTCCTGCTGCCTCAACAACTCCAACTCACACTAAAGTCAGAAATGTTCACAAAGATGTGTCTTTATGGATTTGCAAAGGCAGTGAGAATACCAGAGAAGATTTGGATTGATGCATCTTACCAGTTTGCTGTTGATCCTCTCCTGTCGCCTCTCTCTTTCCATCTGCTCTTGCATCTCCTTCCGCTTCTCCCTTTCCCACTGCTCCTCCCTCTCCCTCTCTTTGTCCTTCAGCACACGGAGTCTCTCCTTCAGCTCTGTGAGTTCCACCTCTTGGTGCCTGGACTGCTCTCGCTCCACCTCTAAAGCCCGGTTTGCTTCCTGTTTCTGCTCCTTCAGAGTCTCAATGGTGACACGATTTCGGGTGGCCACTTCCTGCTCCCGCTGAAGCTCTTCCCTCCTTGTTCTGTCCTCTTCTTCCCAGCGCCTCCTGCTCTGTAGTAGCTCTGTCCTCAGTCTGTCCACCACAGCTGCCAACTCCTCCCCTTGCCTTCGCTCTTGCTCTAGCTGGGAGCGCAAGTCCGAGATGAACTTCCTGTCTCTTGCAGCGTCGGCATCATGTCTGTGGTTGAGCTCATTCACTTGTCTGGAGCAGCGGTCTTGTTCTTCATCAAGCTTCCTGTGAGAATCTGCAAGCTTCGAGTGAATTTCAGTCAAGCGAGTTTCTGCTTCGGTGAGCAGGAGCTCTTGACGAGTCTTTTCTTGCAAGCTGAGCTCTTGTTGGTGGGAAGAATGTTTGCGTTCATCTTGTAGCTCCTTCTGAGTGTCGTCCAGGCGTTTCTCCAGCAGCAAACAACGGGACTGTTCAATCTGAAGCTCTTGTCTTAGGTTGCTACAAGCCACCTTCTCCTGCTCCACCTGCCCCTTTAGAGACATGACCTCCGACCTCAGCTTCTCAGAGGATACCTGTACATTCTAGACAGAGTACATGGAGTAAAACACACAATGGGTGACAATGTTACAAATGTGGCAAACCAAGTTTTCTGTATTTATACTAAATTTTACATAAAATATAGTATCCATGTTTCTTGCTCCTCTTACCTCTCTCCTTTCCTCCTCCTCTCTTCCTTTACGCAGACTTAGAGCCCTCTCCTGCTCCAGTTCTTGTTGAAGCTCACAGACTCTGACCTGCTCTTTCTTCAAAGCTTCCTCAGCCTCTTCTATAGTCAGCCTGAAGAAAATCAGTAATTTCCAACTTTACCACAGTTACATTTAATAACTAAAACTAAAAACTAATTCATGCGTTTATTACTTCTAGGCTGGACTACTATAATTCATTATTATCAGGATGTCCTAAAACTCCCTGAAAAGCCTTCAGTTAATCCATAATGCTGCAGCAAGAGTCCTGACAGGGACTAGAAAGAGAGAGCCGATTTCTCCTATATTGGCTTCCCTTCATTGGCTCCCTGTTAAATCCAGAATTGAATTTAAAACCCTTCTCTTCACATGCAAGGTCTTAACAGGAAGGTTTCTTCCTGTTAAAAGGGAGTTTTTCCTTCCCACTGTCGCCAAAGTGCTTTCTCATAGGGGGTCATATGATTGTTGGGTTTTTCACTGTATGTATTATTGTAGGGTCTACCTTACAATGCAAAGCACATTGAGGCGACTGTTGTTGTGTATAACTGTTGTCATTTTGAGCGAGACATACCTGAGCGATATCATTTTGTTCTTCTGCTCTTGGTGAGAGTCATGTGCACATTTTAATTGTTTCTGGCTCTCCTCCAGCTCTGCCCTCAGTTGGGACTCATCCCGTTGTTCAGTCTGCAGTTGATCTCTGTGCCAGTTACTGTCACCTCTTTCATCAGTCTGAGAAAGATGGTGAAAAGAAAAAGAATTATACAGATCCAAGGTAAGTTAATGCACCATGCCAAGTTAAACTCATCTTAAACCTGAATGAAAATACCTTCTTGTCGATAACCATTTTTAAACAAATCATCCTTTACACAGAGGAGATTTTAAACCACTGCTTGAAACTCACTTGTGTGTGTCTTTGTGCCATTCGACAGAGCAGCTCTCGGAGTGCAATCACAGTCTCCTGCAATGCCCTCTTCTCCTGCTGCCAGCTCATGGGAGGATTAGATGATTTATCCTGGTGGTGCAGTAGAGCAGAGCCATCTTCAGCATGATGCTGCGACAGACTCAGTGAGCAGGCTTTTAAGTCCAACACATGAGACTGGGCTGATGGATTGACATGACGCTGAGACAAGGTCAGAATTCTGCAGCTTTCCTGATAAACTTTCTTCAACAGTCCCTGCATGAAGAAAGAGAAACTGAATAAAAACACTGGCTTTTTGTTACTTTAACATTTCTATCAATTATGTGTGAAGCCTACCTGAAGCTCAGGTGACAACAGATCATCGCTGTAGCTCATACTGCCCGCAGCACTGTCCGTGTTAGCAGTGGGGTCAACTCCTCTACAGCGGAGGTACTCAATAAACTGAGCATCCAGTCTCTCAGTCTGCTCCAACTCCAATCTCAGCCTAGCACCTAGTTCTGAACTCACATCTGAATAAGAGGAGAACAGCAACGTTCAGCTGCCTTTATGTAGAATATCCAGATATAGAGTAACAACACCAGTGACTCAAAGTCCTCACAAGTCACACGTGTCACGGTGTGGAAATACTCACTGCTGCCATAGCCGTCACTGGCCCATTCGGGTGCCGACAAGGAAGAGGTGGAGCCAAGTGGAGAGGAAGGAGTCGTTAGGTCAAGCCCTTCCAATTCACGCACCTGTGAACAAGAAAATATAAAATAATCTGAGCGAGAACTAAACCAACGGAAAAGAACAGATGGTTTACATATAAGAGCTCGAACGACATACTTTATCGGCATCCAGTGAATCGAGGATGGAGTAGTTCTCAGACACTGACATGGAGCGTGGCGAGTGGGAACTCTGCGTAGCTGGATCTGGGGTGATGGTCCTGGAGTGTGAAGGAGGCTCCATTACAACTCTGGGAGAGGGTCTGACCTGGGGGAGGTCTATGCCTGTGTTATTCAAGCCACTGAGCTCAGAGGTGTGGAAGCGTTCGGGGATTCTGTCCTCGGAGCATTCGAGTCTTCTTAAAACCTCTGGAGAGCTCAGAGAGTCTCCATGGTGAGACACAATGTCCTCAAAAGCTCTGACAGAAATATCTGAAAGTGAAAGGAAAAATAAATAAATAAATAAAAAACAGAAGAAAAAAAAAAAAAGTGTGTTTTAAACAAAGTTTGCATTTCTTATTTTAAAACCCAACATAAAAGGATAGGTCGAATAGATTTCCAATGTCATTACTCTTTATAGGCTTGCACATAATCATTAATCAATATTTACCCTCAGACAATAAGCGCAAAGACTTATTTATTACTCACCCTTATGTGGGTATCCCTGAAGGGTTGACTGTTGGCTCTGCTGTCGGAGCTGCTGCAGTTCTCCCTGCTGATAGGCCAATTCCTCTTCTTGTGCAGCCCGGTCCTCCTGAACTCTTTCAAGTTCCGCCTTCAGTTGTTGGTTGTCCACTTGCAGGTGAATGAGAGCACGATCTTTGGTCTGCCAGAGAAATTGTGACACGAAACTGCAGTTAATTAAAACCACATCTTATCTGATAATGTGTGGTCAACTCAGATTCCCACCTGAACTTCCTCATGCAGTTTTTCAGCCCTTTCTGTACTGGTACTCAGGCCCTGTCTCAGTGCAGTCAGCTCTGTCCTCAGAGCCTGATGTTCTTCCTTCAGTTTGGACAGCTCAACCTCCTTTTGTCTTAAGGCAGTGTCCGCTTTAGCCAAGGTCTCCTCGGCATGAGTCTGAAGTGGAAGAAAGACATCCATAGGAACATTAAGTGTCATAACACACCCCCCTTCCTTTATTTCCCCCCCCCAAAAAATATCCACGAACCTCGTGTAACCAGATTTAAACACTTGCAAATATAACAGCATTTTAATGAGTGCCATGTGTAGTACAGGCAGCGTATGCATCTGTTGTATAAGCTGTAATCTTTCACTCGCATTACAAACAACTATGTCAATGTAACATGAAGAGAGGCATTTGCCAAAAGCAGCTGTGAACTAGTAAAAAAACAAACAAAACTCCGATAAAATGCAGAGACGTGCTACAAACTAACCAGCGCATTAAGGACTACAGGCTCTCTTTTCTTACCACATCCTGCCAAGTTAGAACAAAACACGAAAAATAAAGTGCAACACAGCTTTAAAAGCCAGAGCTACCAAAGATTTTCTTCCTGCTTCCTCTTTTTAATGTCACTTCCTCTGTGCGGGTCAAGATTTTGCTCTCTCTCAGTGCTGCATCGCGTCACAACAGCGACGCCCCTAATTATAACCAGATGTGGTCTAACACACATCTGTATGCTTAGGAGGGGGGGGGAAAAAAAACCAAAGAAAAAGGCAGCAGCAAGATATTTCCCGTCTCGTGCTGAGACTTGTTAAAGTTTAAAGAGGATGCTGGTATTTTCAAAAAAAGAACTGTTAATCAAATGACAATAAACTGATTTGTTTAGTGGAATAATTACAATTTTAAAAACTGAAGAAAAGAGCCTGTTTTACTGATCTGACATTAACATTGTTAATATTATTTGGTTATTACAGATTGAATGGTAAATGGAGCCATTCATTTAATGGCACTTTTCTACTCTACAACAGCACTCAAAGCAGTTTATACAAACAGGCCTCATTCACCCATTCATACAAGCACTTTTTTCCCCCCTATGCTGAAGTGCTTTTAATCCAACAGTCACACATGTTCATACTTCAATCAATGCATCAGACTAGTGCAGCCAGGGATTGATCCACCAACCTTCTGATTAGCACATACACATAAAGACAGTAAACGTTTATGGAAGACAACATAAATATGGCCAACGTATCAGCAAATAAGACCATCACTGATGACAGATAGCTGTGTTCAAAGTGAATGAGCCAATAATGAGGTTTGCAGTTTAAAACTGAACAGACACCTACCAGCACTTCCTTTTGAGCCTCTTCTTGACTGGTTTCGTTTTCATTTAGCTTAACTGTCAGGTCCTGGATAAGGGCTCTCAGTGAAGTCACTTCCTGTTGTAGCTTTTCAATTTCCTCTTGGAGCTGACCCTCTCTCCTCCTCAGCGCCTCACGTTCAGCAGAAAGCTCTCCCTTCACAGTCACCAGGGTTTTAATTTTTGCCCTTTCCTGAGCCACCTGTTCCTCCATATCCACCACCTCTGCTCTAAGCTCCTGGACTTGTCTCTCAAGAGTGACACTGCTTTCTCTGAGGATGTCCATTTCCATTTTCATCTCAGTCTCCTTTGTTTTCAGAGTTTTGATCTCTCTCACCCTCTCCTCTTCATTCTTCTGGAATTCCAAAACCTGAGAGCTGAGGCAGGCTTTTTCCTGCTGCAGGGTGCCTGCCTCTGCAGCTTGAACTTTCCAGCCGTTCTTCTCCTCCTCTGACAGCTTTCTCTTCTCCCTCTCCTCTTCTAGCTGGGCTGTGACCTCCTCCAGCTCAGTTTCCTTCAGGGAGAGAAGACCTTGGATTTCATCAGACTTTTCTCTCTCAGCTTTAAGCCTCTTTCCAAATTCTTCCCCATGCCCTCTGTACTCTTCCTCCTGGGTGAGCAGTAATCGCTCCAGTCCCTCTTTTTCTGCCACTGCAGTCTCGAGCTGACTCTGAAGGGCCTTGATACGAGAACGAAGCGATCGGGAGGCGGTAAAATGAGTCAGGCTGAGTTCATGCTTTAGGCTGCTCGGCCCTGCCCTCCTCTCTTGTTCTTGGATGGTATAGTTTTGAGGTTCGGGGCTGGGAGCGGGTGAAGGATTGATGCTGTCGCCGTCCGGAGAGTCACTGACTTCATGCACGTTGGGTCCCAGGGTGGCGAGTTCTGCCTGCAGCGTACTGATTACCTCGTGAAGGCGCTCCTCCTCTTCCTGTTTGTCTTGGCGCACTCTTGTGATTTCAGATTTAAGATGTTCCACCTGTGAGCGCAGATCTTCAAGCTCAGCTTCCAGAACCTTTTATCAGAAAACAATCAAAACAATTCCATTAAAAAATAAATAAATAAATAATAAATAAAAAATCATGGCCTCATCAGGTATGTGCACTGAAATATTTATTTAGTGTTTACACAGACCTTGTTATCGCTAGTATCCTCAAGTTCCTGTTCCAGTCTTTGGATTTCACTGTTGAGGTGGTCGATCTCGTGGTTTTTCTCCTGAAGAAGTGCTGAAGGGAGCGTCTCTTCATCCATTTCATCCACCTTGCAAAGTTGCTCCTTTTCCTCCTTAAGTATCATCAGGGCAGACACGTTTTCCTGGAATTGGTGGTGCATTTATCAGTTATCCTAGGATTCAACTGTTTTTCAACTAAACATAAAGAGAGTAACTGTAGGAAATATTAGATGTGAAACAATTAATTAAACAAACAAAAAAAACAACCTTGTCACAGATATATGAAATATTCCATATACAAAATATATTAAAGCTTAAAGAAATTTTTTTTTAGCCCAATTAGCCAAATAAACCTGCGATTCAAGGTACAGGACACAGTAGTGCAGTTAATTTAAAAGAACTACTTGTCTTAGCTCAGAGCAGTAGTGGAAAAAAACAGTCTCCCATCTCCACTGTTTCACTCAGTCACATTTAAAAAAGGTGCAGTCAGTCTTTGTTTGGGTGTAGCAGTCTGACAAAGCAGGCTTGAGAGAAGTTGATGTAGCAACAGAAAAGTGAATGCCACAAGTAATCATCTTACTTTTACCAGCCATGAAGTGTGCAAGCAAACTAAGGCTGCAGCAAAGTAGCTGCAGGAAGAGACTCACAAAAAAGCTGAGATGACAATATATACTTAAGGCAGTAAGTATTCTTTGTTGCAGTCATGGTTTTACATACAAGTAAAAATGTTGGCCCAGTCGCAACTTATTTTATTGTATTGAACTATATAATCTAACATATTTTAGGTCATTTACATCGTTTAGTCATGTGAGAAACGCATCCCACTTCTTACCTTCAGGGCAGTAATTTGCTCTTGGAGCTCATTAACATGTACTGCATTGGAATTAGTCAGCGCCTCCAGCTGTAGTGTGAGGTGTTTCACTTCAGCTTCCTTTATATTCAAGTCTCTCTGCACGGTCTCCAGCTGGCCAAAAAGAACCTCAACCTAAGAAATGCAACGTAACCGTTTAAATCAAAACTAAAATAAAATTTTCAAGCTCTGCATTTGCAACAAGGTCTTCTGTAGTGGAATACTACAAAGTACTACTAATCAGACTGATGGCTTTAAAAGATTGACTTAGACATGAAAAACATTTTTTCAACCAAAAGGTGGCAGCACAGCAAAACGTGTCAAACAACTGCCACCACACATCAGCCCAAATCTTCTTAGCTACCATAAACTAGCTTTACGTAAAAGCTAACAGACCTCCTGCTCTTTGCTCTGCAGAGTCTGTTGAGCAGCGTCTAGGGCATCCTTAAGCTCCTGGGTGGGGTCACGCACGTTGTCATGGTAACAGTGTCTTGTCTCATCCAATTTAGACTGCAGGGCTGAGATCTGAAGCCTGCTGGACAGCTGCTGCTGCTCTAGTGCCTGTTTATCCTGACAAAGAGAGAGAGAGCATCAGTCACCTCTTGAGGGAGGATGCACACCAACACTTCACCTGAACTCAAAGTGTGCACTTTGCCCTTACTTGTGTTAGCTCCTGCTCTCTCAACTTTGCTTTTTGAAGTTCTTGTTCCAGTTGACTGATGCATCTGTTACTCTCTACACTGTTGAGTAGCGCTTGCTCCAACTCCCTGATTCGACCGGTCAGCTTGTCTATCTCCTCATTGCGTTCTGCAACATCGCGCTGGGCTTGCTGACAGGTTGCAAGCAAAGAAGAATAGTCCTCGGTCTTATCTTTGATAACAGCTTGCAGACTCTCCACCTGCAGAGGCAAAAAGATTGATTCGGTTTCCACAACTTTAAGATGGAAAACTGCAATTTTAAAACAAGTAAAAACAAACAAAATAAACTAATAAATATGATGCTTTAAAAACAAACACAGCCAATCCAGACCTGCAGCCACTGGTAGGGACAGTGAATTTAAGCCATTTCAGAGAGCAACAACATGAAGATGAAAGACAGATGACGAAAAAGATGCAAATGAATATTAGCGAATGGACTATTAGATACTAATGAATGCAGAACCTATGAGTATATAAGCACTACAAAAAAGATGACGCAAACCACACACACCATGCATGACAGAGCTAAGACAAGCATGCTACAGTTAGATTTCATACCTGCAGAACCAAGTCCTCAAACTACAGCAATCCATTCAGCACAGGGATAAACACATGGCAATAGTCAGGCTCATTGGCAAAGACCACATTCATCACTTCAACATCAGTAACACTATGTACTCCTCAGCTAACTTGCAAACAGTAATGACACCAAACATAAACACTACAAATGCGACACACTAGAAACACAAACATTTTGTCTGGTTAAATATATCGTGCTTCAGTATTTATAGGTAGATATAAATCAGAGCATTGAAATACTTTAACATGCGTTTCAATCACAAAACATTGGACAAATCTTAAGTAGAAACCCCACAGATATCCGTTTTCTTAGCCAACAAAGCAATTAACCCAACCACAAGAGTTTTAGCAGAGACTATGTCTGTGGTAATAAATTTGAAATTTAGGTTGAATTACAGGACAGCAGTAGACCTGATAAGACAATGTTTGAAGAAAAAAACAAAAGCTGCTTCCAATGTGCTTCTGTTTTGGTTTTAGGGAACGCTTAGTGACCAAATCACAGGTTGAGAAATGAAAGTTGTAATATTGTCAGACGTACACAGTTAAGTTAAAGTGCCTCACCTGGTATCCTTTATTATCCACACTAGCAGTCTGTCTGAGCTGGGCCTCAAGCCTGTGGATCTCCTGCTGAAACTCATCCCGCTCGTGTTCACGTTCCACAGCCTGCTCCTATTATGGACAGCAACAAATTCAGTGAAAGACTGTTCAATGCATTAAGCAGCAACTTGGAAAAAAACAAAACAAAACAAAAAAAACGTCTGACACTTTAAAACCTTGGAAAAACAATCAAGAATCTATGAAATCCAAATGCAAAGACTACACACCAGTTTAATTTGTCAAACCTCACCTCAATAAACTGCCTGTCATGTTTGAGCTGCTTCTCAAGTGCTTGGACATGCTGGTTGAGGTCTTCGGTGTTGGTCTTGTGGTGCAGCTCCGTCTCCAGGCCCCTGGTTTCCTGCTCCTCGAGCTCTCTCTCCAGAGTCCGGAGACGAAGGGACAGAGACCGGTGGTCCTTCTCTGCCTGCCGCTGCAAGTCCAGCCTATCTTGGGACAAGCGATCAGTCTCTGCCAACAAAGCTTGAAAAATCAAAAGAGGAAGGTCGGTAAATTTTAATGTCATTAAATATAAAGAGTAATTATTTTTAAAAAAAGAAAAAAAAAAAGGCAAAAGGTAGAATATGAGTGAGGTTAAATACTGACAATTTGGCATAATCTGCCTTAAGAATTAGAACAGGAAATGACAGCACTCCAAGATGCTTTGCCACACACTACTGGTAATTGCAATATCACAAAAAGCAACCTCACCGCACTGCAAATATACTGCATATTCATCCCCACCCCCTTCTCACACACTAATACTCCACTCTGACCCACAAACCTGCATCAGGATCTAAATTGAGCCAATGGCCTACGGAGAGAAGACAAGTCTGAGCACAGACATTATATAAGCGCATAGTCTAACTCACTAAAGAGGTCATGTAGCATTTTATGCAAACAAATGATTTCTTGTTTTTGTACTTCCTCCACTAACCTTTCTCCCTCTCCCCAAGTCCAGCAGAGAGATGCTCCTTCTGTCGCAGGAGGATGGCATGCTCCTCAGTGAGCTCATGATGCTTCACTCTGAGGGTGTCCAGCTCTGCAGTAAGGCCCTCCATCTGGTGTAGCTTCACCTTCAGGTCCTCTAGCTCCTCCACAAGCCTCTCCTCTTGAGTTTCCTTCTGCTGTAGCGACTCCTCTAGGGTTGCTTTTTCAGCAATGTAGCCTTCAAGAAGACCTGAAGACATCATGCAGATGGTATAAGTTTATTTAAAAAGAGAACGACTTCTAGTGCAAGTGCTAAATCTGAAGCATAATCAGAAGACAGCAGTAGTATGACAAACAAAGACATAGTGCTCACCTTCTGCCTTGTGAAGCTCCACCTGGAGCTGACTCTTAAGCTTGGCCTCCTGATCAAGCTGCTCCATTAAACGCTTATGCTGTTCAAGGAGTTGTGCAGAGTCTTCTCTGCCCTGAGAAAACTTTTCCTCCAGAGAAAGATGAACACTGTGAGTCTGCTCCAGCTGGAGAAATAACAAGCATAAAATGATCAGAGACCTAGCAAGGCTGTAAAACAGTAAAATAAAACATTATGTAGACTGGGAACATCTATACTTCCTTTACCTGTGTATTGGCTTGGTTGAGCAGCTCCAGCAGTGTGTCCACTGTATGTCGAAGTCTGCTGCAGGCACTTAGAGCTGCTTCTTCTCCACCAGGACTGAACTCACTATCTGAAACCAGGAGACTCTCACAGAGCAGCTGGGTGAGCTCCAATTCCTCTGATGACAAGTCTGCAACTGAAATACCTTTGAAAGAGCAAATGAAGTGTTTTTAAACCAATTCTCACATTAATTACACTTTATAATTAAAAACAAAAAACCCCTCCTTGTTATATTTCTAAAGGAACCAGTTTTCCTCTAATCAACTTTATCTGCTACAAAAAACAAAAAATACAGGCATTTATTGTACAATTATACAATAGTTCAGTCAGACCTGATTCTTGTGCCTCTTTGTTCACGCTTGAGCTCCTTTGGTGAGTTGCCTGCTCAGATGTTTTGGCTCGGGCGCTGATCTTTTGTCCAATCACTTCTTCTGTTACCACAATGCTGCGGAGCATCTCGATCAGCACCTGCCTCAGCTTCTCATTTGTACTGTGTAATTTACATCTGGGAAAACAGATACACAGAAATGAGAACATTCAGGATGTGCAAAAGCTCAGAGCTGCCACTTAAAATAGGATTATAATAAATATGAACTACACAGATAAATGCACACCTTTCCTCTTTAGCTGTCTGTAAGTCATCAGTGAGCATCTTGAGAAGGTTTCCTCCCTCCTGTGTCTCTCGCTCCCTTCGTTGAAGCAGCGTGTCCATGGTCTCCATCTCTGCACGTTTTCCTTCCAGCTCTCCCTGCAGGCACCCGACCTCTGCCCGCAGCTGTTAAAATGAACAAGGAGATCTTGTTAATTCTCCTTACGCTTGTGACCAACCTGTAGTTCCTCACCTATGCCATGGCTTGTTTAAAACCTGTGTACAGCTGAAACCCAGAGAGGACAGATGTAACAGACTGAAAAAAGGTCATGGCAGGACCTCTAAACCCAAAATGTAATCAAAAGACTGAAACACTGTTTCACTGCCATCCAAGTCTATCTGATGAAAACCTCTGGGTCTTAACAAGGGAAATGGGAAAACCACAAAAATATCCACATCCAAAAGCATAACACAGAAGACATTTAACAAGGCTCAAAGGGAAATAAAAACTAGCTGTTGACTGTAAAGTCTGTATTCAATATTTTTAAAGAGAAAGACACAAGACCTAATTTTAAAGTACATAATATCCCGGGTGTCTGATGTTAAATCCAACTTCAGGACGTCAAACATTCAAAAGCTGCAAGAGTTTTCCTCCAGATCTATTATAAGCGCACTTACCTTTCCTTCCTCAGCCTATTCCATCTCTCCCTCCGCTTTCACCATGTTTTCCCTCCCTTTCTCCCTCCCACAACTGCATCTCATGCAGCCACCTGCCTCAACAAAACAATGCTGTTGCTGTGACAACAGCCCCCTCCCAACCTCTCTTAAGCGCTCCTTTTTAACCTCGTGGGGGACACAAGTGTGGCCATCTGTTAATATCTCACTACAAAGAGTAAAGCGGGACAGGTACCATGGAAACAAATATATGCAAACACTAATCAGTCATAAGACCGATCAGTTTGTGAAATCCAAGGACGGGACTGCAGGTTTTAGGAAATATTAATGCAGGTGCAACTGCCTTGTTACCACCCTAGAAGATAACTAAGACCAATCACATGACAAATCAGTGCGTGAGAATAAATTACAAACCCCAAAATGCATACAGTTATGTGCTAGGACATGATTTATTATTACCGTAACTGTGCATTTTTGTAACTGTCCAAATGAGGTTACAAAAATGTGAGAAAACAGTGGAAAAAAGAATTTTCTGAAGATCAGGGTGAAATCCAAAACAAAAACAAACCCAAAGTAAGTTCAGTAAAATTGTTTTTATGTTGATCTACTAATCGATTATTCGACTAATGCTTTTAACGCTACCTGCCTTAATCTGGAAAAACAAACAAACAAACAAAAAAACAAAACCTGTTGATGTTATTCATTAATGTGTTCATCTTTCACAGGATACCATCTGATATACGGTGAATAAGGAAACTAAAATACAGATCCACATCCTGCATAACAGTCCCTCACTCTGCGCTTTAGTTTCCAAATCACTGCATCTCATCAATCCTCCTGTGGACCTTTTCCCTCCCTTCAGTAAAAATACGAAATTTTTCTGTCTGCTTCGCCCAGTTAGTCTTGCCTCCCCCCCTTAAGTAAAACAGCCGTTGTCAACCTATCCAAGTTAAGACTCATACACAGATATATGTATATGTCTGTATGTCTGGTACCTGGGCCACCACAGCATCTAGTTGCTGCAGTTGGGCAGTGAGTTGGCTCATTTTCTCTGTGTAGCTCCGCTCTTTTTCCTCTTGTTCAGATGTGAAGCTCCGCCTCAGGTTTTCAAGCTCTGCCTCCTTTTGTTCTTCAAATTCCGTCTTCAAAGAAAACAGTAACGTGCATAGATTAATTCAAAAATGCAGAGAAACAGCTGAAGTATACAGTAGGTTCACTCATTCCAGAGATCTTTGGACTGACTGGCTTATAGCTGACAACTGGCTTGCACATTTCAGATGGTAAAATGCTAAAAGTCTGGAGGGGGGGGGGGGGGGGGGGGGGGGGGG